>JAYESA010000004.1:103372902-103497486 GCA_036927795.1 Iris macrosiphon
TTTGACAATGTAAAAGCTTCATTGGCAATTACAATTCCCTTAAGATACATAACTATGTTACGCAACGTTCTTCATTATGAATATCAAGTGCTATAAAATATAATTACCACTAAAATTCTGGAACTTTTCTATAGGTCTATAAATTGGGTTTTGTACATATACATGTTAAGGGTAAGTACCTTAAATTTAGGTTAATAGACCTTATGGTTTGGTCCGTACATTTATTTTTCTAAACTAGGTCAAAACTGAATCACGGAATTTTTTTTATCATGTTATACCTATGTTACATGCCTATAACTCCTAGCATAGAAATCGTATACCAATATATTATAGGTTTTTGGAAACGTTATTGAATCTCTACATAACTCTAATAGACATATTTTGGTTTTAACAAAATTTATTAGGTGAAAATAGCATCACAAACAGACTGTGCAAAAAATTCTATAATTGAACACACCATGTAATACCTATATTGCACTATTCATAATTGCTAGCACAGAAATAATAATACCAACATATTATAGGTTTTTTGAAACATTGAATCCTCTACATAATCTCATAGACATATTTTGGTTTAAAGAAAATTTATTAGGTGAAAACAACATCACAAAAAGATCGACTGTGCGAAAAATTCCAGAATTGAACACACCATATAACCGCTATTGCACTATTCATAATTCCTAGCACATAAATCATAATACCAACATATTATAGGTTTTTGGAAATGTTATTTAATCATATACATAAATCTAATAGACATTATGGTTTTAACAAATTTTATTAGGTGAAAACAATATCACAAACTGACTGTACAGAAAATTCCAGAATTTAACCTACTTAAGCGTAACACTCATACTATACTTTCTATAACTTAAATGGAAAATTAATATAAATGAGATAGGCTATGAGGACTTGTCTTGGCTGGTGATGAGCTCCAAAAAGAGTGTTAGGGAGTAGGGAGTGGAAGAAGGTGAAAAGAAGTGGAATAAGATAGGTTTTGGTCCATATAACTGTCACTCTCCGTTTTCGATATACGTATTTGGAACGTATTGTTTTTTGCTCGCATGATAATTAGGTTGCATGGAGACTAGACCCATTTTTGGGTTTAGATTGGTTCATGGTTTTTTTGTTTGGGTTGGTTTGGTCATGAGTTGGACCCATGGTCTAAACCTCAAGCCCTAACTATATAAGTCAACATCTTTCTCTCTCTTCCCTCATTCTCTCATTTTCCTCTCTTTCTTCATTTTAGGCAAGTACATCTTGCATGACATGGAGAAACCCTTAGATTTTAATTCTTGCTTTTTCTTGCATTTTATTAGTCTAATATGTGTGCATTATAATTTTAAGCACTTTTAATACTTGGAGTTTTTGATTTTGATGCATGGGTATGAGTCGATCTACATTTAAAGATTATAATTTTTATGGGTTTCATGTGTTTTCTTGGTTTTGATCTCTTTAAACTTGGTATCTTCAAAAACTAGTTGTTCCACGTGATAGAGCATTCAATATTTTGCAGTTTTGACTTTTTGTTCACATGATTTGGAGTTAAAATGAAGTTTTATGAAGAAAATAAATTTTCGGTTTTGAGCTTTACGTCATGGTTGAACTTGTTGTTGGAGAAGACAAAGTATTTATGCGTCCAGCACCTATGCGGCCTGAGTTCTATGCGTCCAGCACCTATGCGGCCTGAGTTCTATGCGGCCAGTACCTATGTGGCCTGATTGCTATACGGCCTGAACTCTTTGCTTCATATACCTCCCAGCATGCGTCCATCTTGTTGGATGTATGATTGATTTGTACACATATATTCTGAAGCTAAGTACTTGGAAAAGTCTTAACGACGGAACTTCTTATGTTTTACTCGCTGAACGAATGAGAACTTCACTAAGTTTGTCTATGCAACGGGCATGTCTATGCGGCGAGCGTGTTATACGACGAGCGTGTTATGCGGCGAGCGTGTTACGAGGCGAACAGTCCACGAGGCAAGATGTCCATGAGGCAAGTTGTCTATGAGGGAAGCGGTCCATGATGCAAGGAGTCTATGAGGCAAGTTATCTATGAGGCAAGCAGTCCATGAGACAAGATGTCTATGAGGCAAGATATTTTCATGCACGCACGTTTTTATTGTTTTGCTTAGTTTGGATATTTTATTAGATTTTATGAGTGATCATGATGACTGTAAGTAAGATTAGACTCAGTAGCTATGTGTCCGACCTGACTATGTGCTTGACCCGACCATTATAAAAATAGACCATGCGCCAAGTGACTTTGACTACCGATGTGCCTGACTTGACCAATGTGTTGCTGTATGCTAGAACTTATGTGATTTACCAAAGATTGGTAACTTGACTCGACTATTAGTATTTGTGCTGACATACTTACTATGTGCTATGTGTTCCCACGTGCTTAGTGTTCCTACGCAATTATGTTACATATTTTACACTGAGGTGTACCTACGTGCTATGCGACATGTGATATGATACGATTCCTCCAGCATGGACATGATAGTTGGTCAATAACCAAGCATGGCTAGGACTTGCATGATTGTTGCATCATGTTGAATGAATCCAAATTGAACTGCCAAGTGACAAAGTGGACTCGTATCCAGTGTGCCCGTACTGCGGTACAACATATACGGAGAATAACATGTGACCACACCATGTGATTCCAGATAACCCTAGGGTTAACTAGGCAACTAAAAACTTATAGAGCATTGGGAGGGACGAAATCTCGATATCGTGCTTAACTAGCCACCCTCAATCATCTGGGGAGTGAAGGCTGGCCCCCATTTGAGTATTGTTTAAATTCTTATTAGTGGATTACGATATCCAACTATTATATTATACTCTGTGTTCTATGCGACCTTGGCACGGTGGACTTACGAGGGACCAGTGCATAATTACTACGTATTACGCGACAATTATCATGGCTCGGCTAGCTTTGCTAGTACATGATCCGATATGAGGGTTCCTATTCCATGCGTAATATTTCTAGGATAACCCAGACTCCACCTAGCAAGCCGTACAAGTGATTGGCTGATACTGTAATTGAACTTGTTTGTGGTTGTATCTTCTGTTAAATAGTTTAGGGACATGGACTATCATGGTGCGATGGTCTAACCCTTGTCCTTGTTTGGTTGTAGGGTTAGATTATTGTATCACGATAGTCTATGGACCGAAACTACGAGATAGAACTATATATATATATATATATATATATATATATTTCTCTTTGATTTTATTTTTTTATTCGTGCTTCCTTTGTGGTACTTGCTATTTGGGGTCTAATCCCACTGGTTTTGCATGACCAGGTTTAGAGCCAGCACCAGAGGATCTAGCATACTTCTCCCCGAATAATGGTGCGTACCAGACAGATGGTCGTTGAGGGACACGAGTGGGTTTCATCTTCCCTGCTAGATATTGTACATTTTTTCTTTTGGGCATTAGCCACCGACACTTTTTAGTCGTAGATCTGGACATTTAGTTTTCTTACATAATTATAATTAATTAGACTGCAGTTGATCATGATCATGTAATTTTGCTACTTTGTCAGTTCTCATTTTGTACAACTGATTTTTGGAATATTTTGATGGGGTGATTGGGACGCCTTTCAGCTTTATCATACATGTTCTATGATTATTATTCTTGTTTGACTGATTGAGACAATAAATATTCTGTGTGACCCTAAGTGACTTGCTTGTAGTATGTACCCCCTTGTCTAGCTACAACCTTGATCGTCGTACGACGTTCTAAACCTTGTACGGGGTAGGTGGCCATGTTCGTCTCTGTATTCAGGTACTAGAACGTGACAATAACCAAAAGGGAAAAGACTTAAAATAAAAACCTAGACTAGGTGAGTCACCAAATGAAGCATGTTGTCCTCTATGGGGGTGGGTGGCCAGCCACACTCCATTAGGGGTCATATGTCACTTATTTGGAGCATGGAGAAGACATTTTTCTAAAACTAGTTTAGGTCTTAACCCATGACCATGAGTACTAAGTTAATTAACATTGTAAACCCCCTGATTTTAAATTTTAAATTTTATTATTTTTATTATTAGAATTATTTAATTATTTGAGATTAAGGAAAATTTTCATTATTCTTAACTAATTAGAAAAAAATATATAAAATTCATGCATTTATTAACTTGTATATATATTTATGTATAATTATTAATTACAAATATTTCACAAAAAATATATTTTTGGTGTACAACTATTATTAAAGTATTGTGAAATTCTTCTGAAAATTATTTTAGGTACAAACCTATTTTATTATATTTTTACCATAGTTATTGATGGTTATATAAATACTAATATATATGGTATTATAAAAGAAAAGAAAAAAAAATGAATAAAACCCAACCCAAACCCACACCCAAAACTTAACCCGCTACCCCTTTCCCTGCCCTCTGTTTATTAACCGTAAACCCCCCTTCCATTCTCTTAATTTATGTATACACAGCCACCATCACCATCAGACCACCGCCAACACCATAACCAAACCCCAACACCTCTTCCCGACCTCCAGGCGACCACCCCCGGCTACAAACGGTCATGCCCCGATTTCGTGGAATTGATAGTCGTCCCCCGGGCGTGACGCCGTGCATGCCTAGGTTGCACAATGCACAAGGTTGAAGTATTTTATATAACAAGCACATATTCAGAGTACGCAGATACTTGAAACACAATATTAAAACATAGAAAAGTTCTCTTTATTGATAATGAACATCTTTTACAAACTCTCGAACGAGTCAGATAATTGCCACACGGGCTTACAAAAGTGGACTCAAAATGAGATGGTCGTCCTGTACATTACATCCTTTTACTAAAGCTTTCAAATATCAAAGACCTTCTGGCGAAGCTATCGCCTTTCCTCGGAGCTGCATACGCTTGTATACGAGCTCCTGGGAACTTCACAACACTTCTTCGAGGCACGATCAGGACGTGCCGATAGATGGACTGGATCGGAAAGTCGCTTTAGGTTCGCGTAGGATCTCCTTGGTGCGGGGAACCTGTTGTAACGAGGGTCAGTACATCGAAATACACTGGTGAAGGCGAGCTAACCCAACTATACCAATCAACACATTATTTATATAAAGCATGCAAGTTATTTGTGGTCTTTCTATCTTGTCTTAGTTTATTTTACAAGCAAGCATTGATATGGTAATTTACTAAAATAAATATGCCACCGCTCGGTGACTTTTACCTGCCCATCTGAAATACCTGCACAATACTTGCCATGATCTTCCTTGCCACGAAGACATAGTTAGCTTGCATAGTTTATATATACGAGGGGATCACTGGCGTGATGCCAAAATAGACGAGTTATAGTCATTGACAAGGATGGTATGCAACGAAAGCACCAGAGGCGCTACAAGCCATCCCGTCCAACACAAGAGACTAAACAAGAGTGAAGGCCGGATCGGATCAGTGCCAGTACCCCAGCGACCATCCGCAGGAACTATGACCTTGTACACAAGTTGTTCGTGATCAAACGGCGTCTATGCTAAGTTATCAATTGATACAATTTAAGGCAACACGAGCACGAGACAAGTAGTATGACATGATTCATTTTGCATAGTCTCCCTGATCAGTTTATTGCATAGTAAGGTATGTTCTATACATAGCACAATATAGAAGAAGTATATATTCTAACTAAAATTGAATCATATGAAGAAAATTTTAAATAAACTAGCATGTAACAAGGTAACCGTTCACAAGTTGAATGACAAACATAAAGTAGTCCAAGTCTATTCCTTTTTATCTTGACATCTTTTAGTTATTATGGTATCGTTTGATCGGAACAAGCAAGAATATAAAATTTTTTGATGTAAAGACTTGGAAGAAGGGTCAACTGAATCAAATATAGCCACTCACAAGTTGGTTAGAGAAAGAAAAGGAAAGAGGTGCTTCAAGACTCCGCTCGCACTATGTCTACTGCACGATCACCTGCATTGCCATGAACAGCTGATCAATACCCCTTCTACTCTTTCCAAGCTAGGAATGTAATACAATTTAATGAACGAAAGCAATAGACTCCATCAAAACCGTTTAAGAAAATACAAATCCAAAAACCAACTCAAAAGCACAAAAGCAACAAGACAACAACGAAAACTGGGCAAAAAAACTTGCAGCGGAGAGGTCCCTCTTGACTCTGCCGCTAAGTCCATCATCGTGGCACGGTCCACTGAATATGGAAATCGATTCCGATAAAGCAAATCCATAACGAGGATAATATCTTGATTCAATCTATCCTGATTGAACGATACCGATTTGTATTTCTTAGCCGCGTTCCCCGAATAGGGGGAACGAGACACCACATCCTAACCAACTAATAGGAAGTTTCATCCACAAAACTTAGGAATAGAACCTACCACTATGAAACAATGAAGGGAACATTTCCTTCATCTCAGACTCAAGCTCACAAGTCAATTCTTCAACCGAATGATTTTGCCAAAGCATGCGCACGAGAGGAACTGAACGACTTCGAAGCAGCTTCTTCTTGTAATCCAAGATCCGCATAGGATGTTCAACATAAGTCAAGTCTGCCTTCAAGTCCAGTTGATCAAGATCCACCATATAACTCAGGTTGTACACATACTTCCTAAGCTGTGAAACGTGAAAGATATCGTGCACTTCAGATTGTCATGCCCCAATCCCAAAATACATAGGACAAGGAATACACGACACGCCAGCTACGCATTCGATCAGACTCTGGTTCGACTCGAATACTTATAAGCTGTAATAAAAATGGTCACTATCTAAATAATCCAGTAAATATAAATATCTATGTCTCAATCCATAATGAACAAAAATATACAAGAAAGAGCTACATGTGCTAAAGTTGGCCGCCCAATAACACACAAACTCGAATAGACTCGAGAAGAAATATGAGTCTATAAAAACTAGTCTACAATAGCAGATGAATAACAATATGAATAAAACAACCATAATGCCAGTAGAAATGATATGAGTACTTGGTACAAATGCCCGCAAGACATGCAACTCCATCAACAACTCCAAGGGCTCCGTAGTCGTCTATGCTTCAAAACTGGCAGGGGACCAGGTCCTCAGAGGGACGTAACAAGGTACAAAAATACAGCAAGCCATAGTATAACAGAAAGAAACAAGTGCAACGACGGTGTAGTCTAGCATAACCACCTAAGTGAGACACAGTTTTGAAGACAATGTTCGACGTGTGGGCTGTCCAAAATAAAACCGTAGCTCCGGACACGGAAATACACGGGACGTACCGCAGCTCCAGGCAAAGAGTCATACGGGTGATACAACTACTCTAGATACAAGATCACTACAGAAATAGTACATATACATATATAAGCGCGTACAAAGGAGCCCAAACGTCTAGTAACTGTCTTCCCCATCCCAAGCGGTCAACGATTGTGCGCTGAACCTGAACTTCTATCTAGCAGTCTCGTCATACTGAAGTAACTATCAATCAATGCGACCCTTAGGTCGTCCCAGGTTCGGGTCATGATGTCAGTATTAGGATACATAAAATCTGGCACGATGATAGTGTCTGAATGTATCCAAGGGTTATGATATACACAAGTACATACATCAAGGTGTTACGAACATCTATCACTCGTTACCAGACGTTACCGACGAACATCTGCACCCAGTTTTGACCCGGACGTGGAGTAATAATTCTAATCAAACTCACGCATAATGCATATAATAAAATAATAAATAACTGGTAACTGAAATACATGGTGCTAAGGTACACTTGCTTGGATCCGGCTGCTGAATATGGGGATCCGGTACAACGTCCAAGTCCGCAGGTCCCGTAGTACCTAGAGATGAGATACAAGCTCAATCAATAAACTAACTCGAGGATGAAATAAGATGTGACACATGTCTAACATATGTTCAAACTCAACTACAACTCACATGGACACGAAGCTAGAGGGTTGACCAAGGTTGACGAAGGATATGTTACATCTAATCTAATTAACATCTGTACAATATCATCAAACCAAACCTCAATCTTACTATATTCATCACGATGTTTGGTAGTTCAATCCATGATCAAATCCTCAGTTTTACCTCAGTGTTCACAGACGTTAACATGTACATTAATGTATCTCATCCTCAAATAAATAATTAATATATCTTTGTCCTCAATCACTGACTAATGGTTTGATATTTTACCTATTTCACAATCAATCACATGCTCCCAATGTCCATCAATATTTTAATATCATAGTATTATTCAGCAATAATTTAAATTTGCTCATCAACAATAATCAAAATGCATATATTAATTTGGACAACACCCTAAATGTCTCATATGGCACTTAAAACCCAACCTCAATATACATCACATTCCCAACCCTCGCATGCATATATTTCATATCCTCCACCCATGAACATCAATGCATATCATAATATGTATTAATCCTAAATCCCACATGCATATATTATACTAAAATAAATAGATTTCATACACAAACCCTAAACTCAAAGCCTAAACATAATCCCTAACAATATATATGTCACTGCACTACAAAGATAGGGGAAGAGGCTCACCTCGGCGGAGTGGTGGTGGTGCTGGTCGGAGGGGGGTCGTGGTGGCGCTCGACCGGAGGGGTATTGATGATGATGAAGATGGTGAAGGTGATGATGATGAAGATGGTAAAGGTGATAATGGTGAAAATGATGATGAAGATGGTGGAGGGTGGTGGTGCTGATGGCGAAGGGTGGCCGGAGTAGGGTGCTGCGGTGTGGGGGACGTCGAGTGAGCTGGTGGAACGAGGTGGTGGTGGGAGGAGTTCAGGCAGGGGAGATGGTGATCGAGACCGGAGGTGATGGTCGATGGCAGGATGGCAGTGGTGATGCTTGGCCGGAGGGGGGAAGCTCGGCCGGTTCTGGAGGTAGCGGGACAGAGGAGCTCGGCTGGAGGTACGGTGAAGGCGGGATGGACGAGTGGAGGTGGTGGTGCCGGTGGTAACAGTGTGCTGTCGTCGAGATACTCGGCCAGCCGAAGTAGGGGGGCCGGTCGAGTGGTTGAAACTAGGTTTAGAAGGAGAAGAGGAGAGAAAGAAGAAGAAGAAGAAGAAGAGAAAGGAAAGAATGGGAGTTCGGCTGTGGTTTTGATATAGGAGGAGGGAGGAGAGAGAAAGTGGGGGGTTTCCCAAGTGTGGGGATTAGGGCCGGCTTGGGGGAAGAGAGGAGTGATGGTGATATTTTATAGGGATGTGTGATGGGGAGTGTGTGGTGATGGTGAGTGTTTATTTTGAATGAGTGGCTAGGATTTAACATGAGGGAAATTGTGTTTACACAATGGAGAGAGTGGGGTTGGGTTAACCCGGTCATGGGTTAAGGGCTTCTCCATTTGGTTTGAACCAATGGGGTGATGACACCTAATGCAACACTTGCAAATAAGCCCTTAATTTGGGATATTTGCACAAACACATGAAATGATAAAAAATTTATAGGGAAATTGATGTTTGGTATTTTGTAGGGTGAGGGAGTGTTGTGTGTTTTGCATGGGCTTAATTAATGGAGTATTTGGGTTAAATTGGGGTTAAGATAGGATTAGTCAAAATTGGTATCCCCAATTTAATTAAAATAAATTGTCATGTGCTCTTAAATTAAATGGGGGCACATGGGGTCTCAATTTGGAGTGACACAAAGGTCATAAAAGGTATATGTTTGGTGTCAGTCTTGGACCCTTTAATTGGTCCGACTCAACGGGTTGAGTTGGTGTCTCAAAATTGATGGCAACGATACATGATTAAATAATAGATTTTGGATACAGAAAGTTGTGCAATTAAATTAGAGCACAAGGAATTACGATTTTGAGTGACGAAAAAGTCCAACGCCTAAGTTGGCGTGTCAAGTCTAGAATGCAATAATTTGTTGGAAATTATGGGCTAATGTTGGGCTCCGAATATTACAACAACGGTAGGGTGCACCAAGGATTTAATTAAATAATCAGACATCTGCAACCTTACTTCTAAACCTCAAATACCTGATGCTAAACCAAAATTTTCTAACCCAAAACCAGTCTATCCATAGAAATAAATGAGAGGGTTTACATCCTTTCCAACTTAAAAAAAATTTTGTCCCCGAAATTAAAAGTAAAGCATGATAATAGCTACGAGAATTTAAAAGCAAACTGGTAATCAAATGCGGTACGTAAATTCGTACCTTGGTCCTCAAATAGATACGAAAAATGCTGTCGAATGAAATCCTCGCGCTCCTAGGTAAACTCACCTAGCGAATGATGCTTCCATGCAACTCTGACCAGTCGAATAGTCTGACCTCTCAAAGTCTTCTCACTGCGATCTAGTATTCCTACTGGCTGCTCGGCATATGATAACCTGGGACCGATTAAAATCTCCGAATGATCAAGCACATGGCTAGGGTCTGCCACGTATCTCCTCAACTGCGATACTTAAAATATGTCATGCACTCCTTCTAATGATGGAGGCAATGCAAGACGATAAGCCACTTTGCCAACTCGCTCCAAGATGTCAAAAGGTCCGATGTACCTCAGACTCAGCTTGCCTCTGCCTCCGAATCTGATGGTACCACAAGTAGGCAATATCTTCAAAAATATATGGTCATCCTCCTTGAACTCCAAAGGTCTGCGGTGCGCATCTGCCCAATGCTTCTGTCTGTCCTGTGCTGCACGCAGGTGGCTCTGAATCTACTTTACTTTCTCCACTGTCTGTGTCACCAACTCTGGACCAAGTATCTGACGTTCTCCCACGTCACTCCAATATATCGGTGACCTACACTTCCTATCGTACAGTGCCTCATAAGGTGCCATCTGTATGCTGGCCTGATAGCTGTTATTGTAGAAGAATTCCACCAAGTGTAGATGGTCCTCCCAAGATCCTCCAAAGTCGATCATGCACGCTCTCAACATATCCTCTAGTATTTGTATCGTGCGCTCTAACTGGCCATCAGTCTGTGAATGATATACAGTGCTGAACTTGAGATGAGTTCCTAGACTCTCCTGCATACTCCGCCAAAAATGTGACATGAATCTGGAATCACGATCCGATACAATGCTGACATGCACTCTATGTAGTCGTACTATCTGTCTCATATACATATCAACTAATATCTCTGTGGACTGCCTAACTCTGAAGGGCAAGAAATACGCAGACTTGGTGGGTCTGTCCACGACAACCCAAACAACATCCTTCCTGCTAGGGCTCATCGGGAATCCTGTGACGAAGTCCATGGTAATGTGTTCCCACTTCCACTCGGGAATGGAAAGTGGCTGCAATAGTCCTGCAGTCCTCTGATGTTCAGCCTTGACTTGCTGACAGACCAAACATCTCGCCACGAATCTTGCAATCTCCCTCTTTATCCCATGCCACCAGTAGTGTTGTCTCAAATCTCAGTATGTCTTCGTACCTCCGGGATGTATAAAATATATCGAGCTATGAGCCTCGGTCATCAACTCCTAGCGTAACTCGCCACTCGGAATATATAGGCGATCTCCACACCTCAATGTTCCGTCTTCATGAATCCTGAGTCCCGTCTACATGCCGGCCTCTGTCCTCTCTCGTAATCGTCAAAATTTTATATCTGTAGGCAGGGCTGCCTTGATCCTCTCAATCAATATAGACTGAACCTCGAGACTGGCTATCTATCCATCCATGCCTGACAATATAATCTCAATCCTGAGCTCCTGAAGATCCTCTAACAATTGGCGTTGAGTTGTCAAAAAGTATGCCATGGGCTTTCTGCTTAAGGCATCTGCTACTACATTCGCCTTGCTAGGGTGGTACTGCAACTCTATATCATAGTCTGTCATCAACTCTAGCCATTGCCTCTGTCTCATATTGAGCTCCTTCTGAGTGTAGACATACTTCAGACTCTTTTTATCGGCGTAAATCTCAACACGCTCTCCATAAAGGTAGTGTTGCCATAGCTTTAGTGCAAATATTACTGCAGCTAACTCTAGGTCGTGCATTGGATAGTTCTTCTCATGAACTCTCAGCTGTCTCGATGCATAGGCTTTCACCTTGCCGTGTTGTATCAGTACACATCCTAATCCGCCCCCAGACGCATCACTGTACACTACAAATCCTCCCGATCCTGAAGGAAGTATCAAAATCGGTGTTGATGTCAGACGCTTCTTCAACTCATCGAAAACAGTCTAACACTCTTTGGTCCAGATAAACTTCTTGCCTTTACGTGTCAGTCGCGTCATAGGCGCAGCAATCCTCAAGAAATTTTCTACAAACCTTCGATAATATTCGGCAAGTCCGAGAAAACTCCTAATCTCTGTAACTTATGTAGGGGTTGGCCATATCTCAACTGCAGCTATCTTCTCCGAGTCAACTGATAGTCCATCTCCGGTGATTATGTATCCCAGGAAGGGTACTCTATCCAAGCAGAACCCACACTTGCTGAGCTTGGCATACAGCCTCTCCTGCCTCAGCGTTTCCAACACGATCCTGAGATATCTCTTGTGCTCCTCCTGGCTCTTGGAATATACCAAGATGTCGTCGATGAACACCACCACGAACTTATCTAAGTACTGGTGGAAAATATTGTTCATCAGGCTCATAAATACTGCTGGCGCGTTGGTTAAACCAGACGACATGACTAGAAACTTATAGTGCCCATATTTCGTCCGGAAAGCCGTCTTCGGAATGTCCTCTTTCCGTACCTTGATCTGATGATAGCTGAATCTGAGATTGATCTTCGAGAATACATACGTGCCACTTAGCTGATTCAAATAAATCATCGATGCGTGACAAGGTTACTTTCTTTTTATCGCTACGGCATTTAATGTCCTGTAATCGATACACAAACGTACCGTCCCATCCTTCTTCGACACTAATAAGATGGGTGCTCCCCATGGAGAAATACTAGCCCGAATGAAACCCTTATCTAAGAGGTGATCTACTTGAATCTTTAACTCAACTAACTTCTTCGGTGCTAGTCTGAAGACGGGAAAATAACTGGCTCGGCTCTTGGAGTCAACTCTATAGTGAACTCTATCTCTCTATCAGGTGGCAGGCCTGGTAGATCCTCTGGAAACATATCCTCAAAGTTTGATATAAAGTGAGGGTATATCGGTTCACCTGATGCAATGTGTGTCGCTAAGGTAGGCTGAACACCATACTCTCAGGCTCCCCGAAGAAACTTTAACTCAGGGTAATCTGGTGGTCTAAATATAGTGCAACCACGTCGACAATCTAGCATCGCGTAGTATTGGCTCAACCAACTCATGCTAGGACGATGTCATAGTCTAGACTTAACCTCACAATAAATTCTTTCCTTCGATTTACAACACTAATCCTCCAAAAGAAAAACAATTCTCCCTTCCCTAATGTATAACTACTCTTCTCCTTAATTTTTTTTTCTAAAAATTGCATTCCTCAAATTTCTTCTTTCCGTTATTTATTGCTCTGAGTCATATATCACCCAAGCACACGCCAGAATTTTTCTGGTATCTGATAATCCTCTTCCAGAGCCTAAAATTCCATCTCATCTAGTTCATATTATTGTTCCTGGTATCGCTATCATATACAACAACTAATTCCTAGCATCGGGCTATGCACTTCCATAAATTATTCTAGAAGGTTATGATCAACAATCCTTCCAGCTCCTAGTACTTCCTAATTCACTGCTATCTCAAGTACGGGTAGAGTACTACTGGGTCCAATTCTCTTGCTAACCTTCTACACTAGTTCTAGAATCCAAAAAGAACCTATCAATCTATCCTACTAAGGGTAACAATCTTCTCAGAAAATATTACACGAATTCCGTCTTCTATCGTCTGGACATCGATCTTCTTCTGGAGGGAATCATCAGGCTAAAGCATTCGTCTTTACGAAATAAAAAGAGATGAGAAACAAGGATAATGATATTGAGAAAAAGGAACGAATACAATTGGGAAGTCTAATAGCGATAATCAATTACGAAGGGAGTTTTTAAAATCGATTATGGATTGAGCCTATACAACAATAAATTATAATATCTATTCCTAATTTGTAGGCTCGCTTGGCATAGTCAGGTGACCAAGACAATTTAAATCGGACCTGGGCCACCATAAAAATATGTCACGCCCTAGTCCCAAAATACATAGGACCAGGAATACGCAACACGCCAGCTATGCATTCGACCAGACTCTGGTCCGACTCGAATATGTATAAGCTGTAATAAAAATAGTCACTATCTAAATAATCCAGTAAATATAAACATCTATGTCTTAATCCACAATAAACAAAAATATACAATAAAGAGCTACATGTGCTAAAGTCGGCCGTCCAATAACACACAAACTCGAATAGACTCGAGAAGAAATATGAGTCTATAAAAACTAGGCTACAATAGCAGATGAATAACAATATGAATAAAACAACCATAATACCGGTAAAAATGATATGAGTAACTGGTACAAATGCCCGCAAGACATGCAACTCCATCAGCAACTCCAAGGGCTCCATAATCGTCTATGCTGCAAAACTGGCAGGGGACCAGGTCCTCAGAGGAATGTAACAAGGTACAAAAATACAGCAAGCCATAGTATAACAAAAAGAAACAAGTACAACGACGGTGTAGTCTAGCATAACCACCTAAGTGAGACACAGTTTTGAAGACAATGTTCGACGCGTGGGCTATCCAAAATAAAACCGTAGCTCCGTACACGAAAACACATGGGACGTACCACAGCTCCAGGAAAAGAGTCACACGGGTGATACAACTACTCTAGATACATGATCACTACAAAAATAGTACATATACATATATAAGCGCGTGCAGAGGAGCCCAAACGTCTAGTAATTGTCTTTCCCATCCCAAGCGGTCAACGATTGTGCGCTGAACCTGAACCTCTATCTAGCAGTCTCGTCATACTGAAGTAACTATTAATCAACGTGACCCTTAGGTCATCCCAGGTTTCGGTCATGATGTCAGTATCAGGATACAGAAAATCTAGCATGATGACAGTGTCTGAATGTGTCCTAGGATTATGATGTACATAGGTACATACATCAAGGTGTTGCGAACATCTATCACTCGTTACCAGACGTTACCGACGAACGTCTGTACCCGATTTTGACCCGGACATAGAGTAACAATTCTAATCAAACTCGCACACAATGCATATAATAAAATAATAAATAACTGGTAACTGAAATACAGGGTGGCAAGGTACAGTTGCCTGGATCCGGCTGCTGAATATGGGGATCCGGTACAACGTCCAAGTCCGCAGGTCCCGTAGTACCTAGAGATGAGATACAAGCTCAATCAATAAACTAACTCGAGGCTGAAATAAGATGTGACACACGTCTAACATATGTTCAAACTCAGCTACAACTCACATGGACACGAAGCTAGAGGGTTGACCAAGGTTGACGAAGGGTATGTTACATCTAATCTAATTAACATCTGTACAACATCATCAAACCAAACCTCAATCTTACTATATTCATCACTATGTTTGGTAGTTCAAACCATGATCAAATCCTCAGTTTTACCTCAATGTTCACAGACGTTAACATGTACATTAACGTATCTCATCCTCAAATAAATAATTAATATATCTCAGTCCTTGATCACTGACTAATGGTTTGATATTATACCTATTTCACAACCAATCACCTGCTCCCAATGTCCATCAATATTTTAATATCATAGTATTATTCAACAATAATTTAAATCTGCTAATAAAAAATAATCAAAATGCATATATTAATTAGGACAACACCCTAAATGTCTCATATGGCACTTAAAACCCAACCTTAATATACATCACATTCCCAACCCTCGCATGTATATATTTTATATCCTCCACCCATGAACATTAATGCATATAATAATATGTATTAATCCTAAATCCCATATGCATATATTACACTAAAATAAATTGATTTCATACACAAACCCTAAACTCAAAGCTTAAACATAACCCCTAACAATATATATGTCACTGCACTACAAGGATAGGGGAAGAGGCTTACCTCGACGGAGTGGTGGTGGTGCTGGTCGGAGGGGGGTCGTGGTGGTGCTCGGCCGGAGGGGTGTTGATGATGATAAAGATGGTGAAGGTGATGATGGTGAAGATGATGATGAAGATGGTGGAGGGTGGTGGTGCTGGTGGTGAAGAGTGGTGGTGATGGTGACGAAGGGTGGTGGTGCTGGTAGCGAAGGGTGGCCGGAGTAGAGTGCTGCGGTGTGGGGGAGGTCATGGGGGAGGTCGGGTGAGTTGGTGGAACGAGATGGTGGTGGGAGGAGTTCAGGCGGGGGAGATGGTGATCGAGACCGGAGGTGATGGTCGATGGCAGGATGGCAGTGGTGATGCTTGGCTGGAGGGGGAAAGCTCGGCCGGTTCTGGAGGTAGCGGGAAGGAGGAGCTCGGCTGGAGGTGCGGTGAAGGCGGGATGGACCAGTGGAGGTGGTGGTGCCGATGGTAGCAGTGTGCTGTCGTCGAGATAGTCGGCCGGCCGGAGTAGGGGGTGCGGTCGAGTGGTTGAAACTAGGTTTAGAAGGAGAAGAGGAGAGGAAGAAGAAGAAGAAGGAAAAGAAAAGAATGGGAGTTTGGCTGTGGTTTTGATGTAGGAGAGAGAAAGTAGGGGGTTTCCCAAGTGTGGGGATTAGGGCCGGCTTGGGGGAAGAGAGGAGTGATAGTGATATTTTATAGGGATGTGTGATAGGGAGTGTGTGGTGATGGTGAGTGTTGATTTTGAATGAGTGGCTAGGATTTAACATGAGGAAAATTGTGTTTACACAATAGAGAGAGTGGGGTTGGGTTGACCCGGTCATTGGTTGAGGGCTTCTCGATTTGGTTTGAACCAATGGGGTGATGACACCTAATGCAACACTTGCAAATAAGCCCCTTAATTTTGGATATTTGCACAAACACATAAAATGATGAAAAATTTGTGGGAGAATTGATGTTTGGTATTTTGTAGGGTGAGGAAGTGTTGTGTGTTTTGTATGGGCTTAATTAATGGTGTATTTGGGTTAAATTGGGGTTAAGATGGGATTAGTCAAAGTTGGTATCCCCAATTTAATTAAAATAAATTATCACGTGCTCTTAAATTGAATGGGGGCACATGGGATCTCAATTTGGAGTAACACAAAGGTCATGAAAGGTGTAGGCTTGGTGTCAGTCTTGGACCCTTTAATTGGTCCGGCTCAACGGGTTGAGTTGGTGTCTCAAAATTGATAGCAACAACATAGGTGTGCGACACAGGATTAAATAATGGATTTTGGATACGAAAAGTTGTGCAATTAAATTAGAGCATAAGGGATTACGATTTTGAGTGGCAGAAAAGTCCAGCGCCTAAGTTGGCGTGTCAAGTCTAGAATGCAGTAATTTATTGGAAATTATGGGCTAATATTGGGCTCCGAATATTGCAACAACGGTAGGGTGCACCAAGGGTTTAATTAAATAATCAGACATCTGCAACCTTACTTCTAAACCTCAAATACCTGATGCTAAACCAAATTTTTTTAACCCAAAACCAGTCTATCCATAGAAATAAATGAGGGAGTTTACACAGATAGTGACAATGGTAGGACAATCTGATATGCGACCGGGGTAACTCGCTTAAGTATCTCGAACGGGCCGATGAATCTTGGACTTAGCTTCCCTTTTGCTCCAAATCTGGTAACTTCTCACATGGACGAGATTTTAAGAAATACTCGATCACCTACTGAGAACTCAAGAGGTCGTTTATGCATGTTTGAGTAACTTTTTTGATGACTCTGAGCTACCTTCAGCCGTTCATGGATCAAACGAATATTCTGGACGGTTTGCTCTACGAGTTCAGGTCCAAGAATTTTTTGTTCACCAACTTTATCCCAACAGATCGGGGATCTGTACTTTTGCCTATATAATGCCTTATACGGCGCCATCTGAATGCTGGATTAATAGCTATTATTGTATACAAATTTGGCTAACGGTAGATGCATGTCCTAACTTGTCTTCAAGTCCAAGGCGCGGAGCCGCAGCATGTCTTCGAGGATTTGGTTGACCCGCTCTATCTGGCCGTCTGTCTGAGGATGGTAGGCAGAGCTGAACTTTAACTTCATCCCTATTGCTGACTGAAGGCTTTCCCAGAAGCGTAATAAGAATCGTCCATCTCGATCGGAGACAATAGATACGGGCACGCCGTGAAGTTGAAGGATCTCGTTGAGGTAGATCTTAGCCAGGCGGTCGGCACTCTAAGTAACTTTGATTGGAAGAAAGTGAGCTGACTTGGTGAGTCGATCGACGATGACCCGGACGACATTGTTCCCCCATTGCATCTTTGGAAAACCAATAATAAAGTCCATCGTTACGTGTTCCTATTTCCACTCCGGTATAGCAAGGTTCTGCATCTCTCCGCCCGATTTCTGGTGCTCGGCCTTTACCCTATGATAAGCCATGCATTGTGACATAAACAATGCCACATCTCTTTTCATATAGTGCTACTAAAATATCGTACGAAGGTCTCGATACATCTTTTTGCTACCTGGATGTGAAGTGTAACTCGCATAGTGGGCTTCGGTGAGTATCTCCTTTCCGAGGTTTGTATCTTTAGGAACACACAATCTTTTCTTCACCCGCATCATTCCATCCGTGCTTACCGCAAAGTCGGTTGCCTTTTCTGTTGAGATAAGACTTCACATATTTTCTTGTAATAGGTCATCTTTCTGAGCGGACTTTACTTTTTCTAATAAGTCTGATTCGAGGCGCAGCTGAGCCACCTGCTCCCCCTTTTTGTATCTGATTCGGTATATAATGCCCAAACTTTCAAGATCCCATCACAGCCTGTCATCGATAGCCAAGCTCCCAACGAACACTCGACTCAGCGCATCAGCTACAATGTTACCCTTGCCCGGTGTGTATCTGATCATCAAGTCAAAGTTGCTAAGGAGTTTAAGCCAGCATCATTGTCATAGATTCAGATCCTTTTGAGTATAGAGATATTTTAAGCTTTTATGATCCGTGTAGATTTTATACGGTATGCCATAAAGGTAATGCAGCCATAGCTTCAACGCGAACACTACTGCTGCAAGTTCCAGATCGTGCATTGGATAGTTCTTCTCGTGAGGCTTTAACTGGCTCGATGCAAAGGCTATCACTTTGTCCCTCTGCATAAGGACACATCCCAAACCTTTTCCTGAGGCGTCGCTATAGATCTTAAAATCATCGAGTTTGTCCGAAAGGGTAAGAATTGGTGCTGAGACAAGTCGCTGCTTTAACTCCATAAATGAAGCTTCACAGTCGTCCGTCCACGCGAACGTTACTCCCTTCCGAGTGAGATGAGTCAGAAGCGAGGCAATCCTTGCAAAATCTTTTAGAAATCTCCTATAGTAGCCTGCTAGACCAAGGAAACTCCGAATGTCGCTAGCCGACTCAGGCCTTTTCCACTTCATGATGGATTCTACCTTCTTCGGGTCAACTGAGATGCCCTCTACGAAAATAATGTGCCCAAGAAAAGATATATTGTCCAACCAAAACTTGTACTTACTTAGCTTCACGTACAACTTATTATCTCGAAGAGTTTGAAGTACCATCCGCAGGTGTCCTGCGTGTTCATCCTTATTCTTCGAGTACACTAAGATATCATCTATGAAAACTACCATAAATTTGTCGAGAAAGGGTCGGAATATACGGTTTATCAAATCCATGAAAGCGACATGAGCATTCATCAGTCTAAATGGCATAACAGAAAACTCTTAATGGCCATAGCGGGTTCAGAATGCTGACTTCGGCATGTCCTCTGGCTTAATCTTTAATTGGTGAGCGAACATCAATTTTTGAGAACACCGATGCTCCTTGAAACTGATCAAAGAGGTCGTATTTCCTGGGCAGGGGATACTTATTTCTGATAGTGACCTTATTTAGCTCCCGATAATCTATGCAGAGTCATAATGTTCCGTCATTCTTCTTTACGAAGAGCACACTCGTGCCCCAAGAAGACACGCTTGGATGAATATATCCATGGTCTAGTAGTTCCTGTGTCACTACCCCATTTTCAGAGCCGGGTATTTTTTTATTATTTTAATTTAGTTAATTGTGTATTATTTATAATTAATTATATTTATATTTAATTAATGATTGTATTATATTTTTATTGATTGTTTTAGGATTTTGGCTAGCCTGGACCCATGTCAGACCCTAGTAGACCCATGTCCGACCCAGCCCACACCCTTGTAAGACTTATTTTTGGGTTTAGAATATTTATTATATTTTTAGTGGGTTAGTTGGAGAGATTTGGAGTTAGTTTGAGTGCTTTTGGAACCCCGAAACCCAAAACCCAAGTTAGGAGGGCATTTTGGGTATTTTGGAATTTGTGAGACCCTTTAATTAGGTGTGGCCGGCCCTATTCCAGCCCCTCACTCGTGGAAACAGCAGCTCCCCTTATCCCCATTCTTCTTCTTCACTTCTTCTTCTTTTCCACTACTTCTTTCTTCTTCCTTTCTCCTTCCTACTTCAAGTAAGTCCATTTTTCTTCCTTCCTTCTTCCATTTCTTACTTTTGTTTGAACCTTAATCCTACATTCTTCCCCAACCTAGGTAGGTAGAGCTTAGATTTGGTGTTGGAGCTAGATTTGGGAGCTTGGAAGCTTGGTTTGGTGGATTTGGAGCATTTAGAAGATTTTGGCTTGGAATTCTAACTCCCAAGAGGTAAATCCTAATTTCCCCCCTTGTAATTACTTTTATATAGTGTAATTAATAGTTTAGAACCTTCCTAGACCCTTAGGCTACTCGTGGGAGGAAGTTGGAACTAGTTGGGTTGTGTTTGGAGACTTTAACACTAGGTTTTGTGTCAATTTCGGGTGGAATCCGAATTTGGCCCAATGTTGGGTGATGCCCTAGGTTAGACGGACCTAGGTAGATATTGTCGGGTGTCTTGAGGGTGAGTGCGTGTCTCCGTTCGGACACGGAAAATCGTGCCGCGGAGAAACGGGCGTTTCGGGCATTTTTGGGGTTTTTGTCGTCGCCGATTCTAAGTGCGTGCGCATTTTTGCCACGGACCTAGAATCGATGCAGTAGTATTTTTTCTAGGATCTAGACATCGTTTAGGACCCATGGGTAAATTTTGGGCCGATTCCGAGTTGGTTTGGTGTGCGTTTCAGGAGGTTTTCCGAACCGTACACCGCGTGTTCGTCGAAATGACCGAACGGCCATTTCGGCGTGGTTTCCTAGTTTCGGGCTTGTGCACGCGTTGGGTTAGCTTCGAGGAGTGTGTGCTAGAATTCTTGGGCTATATTTTATATATTTATAGGTGTTTGTGCGTGTCGGGGTCGTTGGGCGTGCGATAGTGAGCGTTGTGGGCGTTGTGTGCGTTGTTTGTGTGTTGCGTTTATATATATATATGTATATGTATATGAGTTTGTGTTTGTGTCTATAAGTATATATATTTATATATATATGTATGAGTGTTTGTGTGTGTGGTTATGTACTAGTGAGTGTGTGTGAGAGTGTGTGTGTGAGAGTGTGTGTGTGTGAGGGTGTGTGAGAGTGAGTGTGTGTGAGTGAGGATATATATATATATATATATATATATATATATATATATATATATACACACACTCACACACTCAAACATATATATATATATATATATATATATATATATATATGTTTGAGTGTGTGAGTGTGTGTATATATATATATATATATATATATATATATATATATATATATATATATATATATATATATATATATATATTAGTTTATATATATAGATAGATATATGTGTGTATAAATATATAGATGTGTGTTTAAATATATATATATATATATATAGATATATGTATATAATTATATGTG
The DNA here is from genome assembly GCA_036927795.1 of Iris macrosiphon. Classification (NCBI taxonomy): domain Eukaryota; kingdom Viridiplantae; phylum Streptophyta; class Magnoliopsida; order Asparagales; family Iridaceae; genus Iris; species Iris macrosiphon. The sequence goes on from JAYESA010000004.1 coordinate 103,394,673, forward strand.
TGTGTGTGTTGATATGTGTTTGAGTGTGTATGTGTGTTAGATTATATATAAGTGTGTGTATATATATATATATAAGTTAGTGTGTATATATATCTATAGAGTTATATATATATGTATATATATGTATGTGTATATATATATAGTGATATATATATATATGTATATAGGAGTGTGTGTGTGTGTGTGTGTTTGTGAGAAGGAGGGGGGGGGCAGAACCTGAACTGAAACAGCCAGCAGTAGCAGCAGCTGCTGCTGCACTGCAGCAGCTGCTGCTGCACTGCAGCAGCAGCACAGCAGCAGCAAATAGGGCAGCAGCAGCAGCACTATGAAGCAGCAGCAGCAGCAAAGCAAAGCACAGGAGCAACAGCAGCATCACGGGGCGCGTGGCGTTTGCTAGTTAGCTAGGTAGTAGAGGGAGAGGTAGTTAGATAGTTAGAATAGCTAGATTGATAGATATTAGATAGATATATATAGATAGATGGTTAGATAGATACTAGATAAATAGGTAGTTAGTTAGATTTATAGATAGATAGGTAGATAGTTAGATAATGGATGGATAGCTAGCTAGATAGATAGATTGATAGGTAAATAAATACTAGATATAGATAGCTAGTTAGATAGAATTTAGTTAGATATATAGATAGGTATAAGATAGATAGATATCTATAGAAAGGTAAATAGATAAATAGATGCATAGATAGATGGATAGTAGATAGATAGGTAGAGGAATAGAAAGATAGATAGATATATAGTTAGATAATTAGATAGATAGTTAGATTGCTATATAGATAGATAGATGATAGTTAGATGGTTAGATAGAATGATAGATAGATGGATAGATTTAGATAGATAGTTGGATATCTAGATATAGATATACATATATATATTTATGTATAGGTAAGGTAAGGTAAGGTAAGGTATTGGATATATATATATATATATATATATATATATATATATATATATATATATATATATATATATATAGGTATATGCTTATATGTATTAGATATATATATTTTAGCCTAGATTATAGCTAGACATATATGTTTATGCATAGTTAGTTAGCTAGAGGGGTAGTAGGGTTGAGTTTAGAGCGGTATCTCAATACCATGAGATACCGAGGTATCTCAATACCTTGAGATATCCAAGGTATTGAGTTTCGAGCGGGGTTTTTGAGCATTAGCCTAGGAATAGTATTGGAGTGATTTTTATATGCTTATGTGTATATATTTACGTGTGCTAGCATAGGTTTTAGCGGGTTTAGGCTGGGTGCATGGCCTAGAGCGAGGTATCGGATACCGAGGGTATCCCGGTATCTCAAGGAGGCAAGTTTGAGAGTTTTCTAGCTTAATGACCTCGGTTTGACCTAGAATTTCAGGAGCACCCTAGTTTGACCTAGACTTGACCGTAGTTGACTAGGTTGACCGCCAAAGTCAACTTTTGACCTAGGTTTGACCCAGGGTTGACTTTTTGGACACCGAGTTGACTTTTTGACCCAGATTTTACCGGCTTGACCCGTTTGACCTAGAACGACCCTAGAAGCCTATTTTTAGTTATTTTATATTTGTTTAACTCATTAGAACCCTGTTTAACCTTGCTTTTCGTAATAGGTCTTTGCGACACCGGTTCGGATCGCTAGTTGCTCAGGACGTCAGACGAGTACATTCTCTGATAGTTTTTATTATCTGATGATTATTATGATTCAGCTTCTAGTATAGTATCATATGATTATTCTGGCACAACACGGGACACTAACTGGTATTTCTGGATTTATTTACTTGCGACACGTATATTTCATATTTCTGGCCTCTATTCTGGAATCACTACTGGCATCACCTACAGGCATCACTACAGGCATTATTCATGTTCAGGCTGGACTCATCTTGATTTACGTGTCGGGTCTTGGATCCACTTGTATTAGTCGTGGCGGGGAAATACTCGAGTAGACATATAAATATTCCTATCTGGAATCATCAAGAATCACTCCCTCTGGTCTAATCTGGAATGATAGCAGCCGCGCACCCAGTGCGCGGTGAGCCGTACTTACCCCTAGCCGTTTATATGTCGAAACAAGTATTTCAAAGACACCGAGTTCATTCTTTATAGTCTGGACTCTCATGCATTTCTTGACTTGTCTCACTTACATGTTTCTGGACTTGACTCACTACATGTTTTTCATGCTGGACTCACTACACGTTCATGTGCACAGACTTACTCCTAGTGTAGATTTCTTGTATCTTGCAGTCATTACTATCTTGCTCTGATATCCATGCATCTTTACCTTTATGCACCAGTGATTTATATATTTCTTGTTTCATACTTGCTTTATTCTTCTTGCTACTTGCTATAACTGTTTTATAGTTTTTATCATTTAAATGGAACTGCTGTTAGAGATTTACTTGCTCCAGTCCTGACTGGACATATTTTTCCAGAGTATCCGGAGGATTGGTGTCCAACGTTTTATGGACCTGAGCCTGTCGATGGTGCAGACAGGGACCCTCTAGTTTAGGGGTAATTTCCGGGTTGGTAGCCGGGATCACTAAGTCCTTGTTGTTGTTTTTATTAGCTTTTAGCACCGAATTTGTCTTCGGTTTTGGATTGAGACCTTGTATTGTATATTATTTTGGATATTAATATTTTGTTATTATTGATGTTGTGGTGGTTTTTAGTTATTGTTGGTTAGACTTTATAGTTGTTAGTCTTCTTTATTATCTTATCGTGCTTAGATTCGTGATTGAGTACTTGATTATCTTTATGATATTTGCTCCTCTGTTTGGAGTTAAGATCTTGGCAGGTTTATATATTGATTGCGTGGTTGCCCTCCTTTTGGAGAGGTCATGGCAGATTTTTTTATGAGTTATCTAGATAGTTGACCTAGACAGCGTTCTACCGCCAATGCTGCGGCGTAGGCTGGACGTACCCACGATTCATGCCCAATTTTTCGAGTGCGGATCGTGACACGTTTTTGGTGGCGGTCCCATGCAGGTCTCGATTCGCAATTAGTGCGATATCGTGGTGGTACAACAACTTAGTTGTACTGCTGCAGCCTGCTCTAGGATCTAGGATATAGGATGAGAGTGTACTCAATCACGACTAGGAACAATTCCAATCTAATTATTCTGAAATTGTTTTCTTTTGAAATATTACCGTCCTTCTTTGATGATATCGTATCTTGCGCCGTGTTGACTTCTTTTGATCTGTGTTCAGGATGCCTCCGAAGACACAATCCCATCGTACCGTTTCAGCAGTTGCCACTGAGAGGTCTGCTACCTCGTCCAGCTCGTATTCAGGCAGCTGCTACCGCTCCACTCACCACTCCTGCGATTGAGGGAGCATCTGCTTCTCTCGGGGATCCTCCTTCACCTGTCGATCCGAGGACTACCCCAGTCGTTCCGGTGGTTCCTCCACCACTTCCTGTTCCAGTAGATGCCGCACAGTTGTTTACGTTCTTCAGGGAGATGATGGACGCGCAGCACCGTCAGGTGGATGTGATGAGGCTGGGCATTGAGAACGCCCACCAGGTGGCCATGACGACAGTGGACAGGGTGGCACAGATTCAGCCACAGGCAGATCAGATTCAGCAGCCGAGGCCGAGTAGTATCATTAACTTTCAGAGGATGCGACCCAAGGAGTTCTGTGGTACAGAAGGGATTCTGTATACGGATGACTGGATAGAGCAGATCGAGGGGATCTTCAGGCTGACGTAGATTCCAGACAGCATACAGATAGAGGCAGCAGGCAGTCAGATGTTCGACCTCGCTTTGACATGGTATCGTACAGATACGAGGATCGCGGCGCCAGGGCTTACTTGGGAGGCTTTCAAGAGGCTTTTTAAGGAGAAGTTTTTCCCAGATGTGGCACTCAGTGCTTTGGAGAGCCAATTTGAGGCACTCGTCCAGGGGAGCATGACGGTGGACGAGTACGCAACGGAGTTCTGCCGTCTGGGCAGATTTGTAGATGGCTTGAGTGAGGCAGCTAAGGCGAGGAAGTTTCGCAAGGGCTTGGTCATGGCGGTCAAGTCTTTGACCAGGAGCGACCGCGAGGCGACTTTCGAGCAGATAGTAGGAGATGCTCAGAGAGCAGAGGATGACTTGGAGCTCAAGTCCAAGAGAGGCAGGGATGATTCAGGCAGTACGAGTGGTAGTGCGGGACCAGCTAAGCATCCCTATGTGCAGAAGGTAGCACAGCAGGGTCAGGATCAGAGGGTGCCCACTTGTGCCTACTGCAGGAAGGCAGGACACACTTGGGATATTTGTAGGAGGAGGCTGAAGGTGTGTTTGTTCTGTGGATCCGCTGCTCACCAGATGCGAGATTGTCCCACTGCACCTCCATTGGGTGGAGCACAGGATCAGAGAGTTGGAGCTAGGCCATCAGTGGCACAGCATCTTGCCCCGCACCAGCAGAGGGATACACCCCAGCAGGGCATGGCTTATGCGTTGACGGTCGAGGAGGCCGATACTACAGGTGTCGGGTTAGCAGGTCTGTCTCTTTGTTCTTCTTCATGTCCTTTCCATTCCTTGTGGTGTGCTTCATTAGTTGTCACTACCACATTTTAGGAAAAAGGGTATTTTAGTAATTTTTTATTTAAATAAATATTGTGCATGGTAAATAATTTTTGTTGTATTATTTAATTATTGTTGGATGTTATTTAATTATTTTGGACTTATTTTAGTGGACCCAACTAGTGTAGTTTGGACCCATGGACCAACATGAATTAAATAGTTAGATTTGGCCCATTTAGAAAGCCCATAGTTAAGGAGATGGATTAAATTAATTAAGTGATTAGACTAGAAGCTTCCTTCCTTAATTATTTCTTCATGAGAGGCCCCAAGGGGTACATTGGACATTTTACAATTACTTGGGAGAGGGGCAAGGCCGGCCTATTAAAAGAGGGAGGAAATTTCTCTCTCCTCTCATTCTCATTCCAAATCTAGATCTAGAATTTCCCACTCCCAAATTCCCTCCATTTCTATTCCAATTCCCTACCAAATTCATTCCAAATTCTTCCCAATTTACCATTAGAGAAGAAGGAAGCAAGGATCTAGAAGAAGAAAGCAAGGATCTACAAAGAGGAGCAAGGATCTACAATTTGGAAGCAAGTTCTTCTCAATTGGAGGTTTCATTGGGAATACATCTCCCAATAGGTATAATTCAGTTTTTTCCATTAAAATAGTTTCTAAATCTGAGATTTAATCATGTAAAATCAACCTATATGTATGTACTACCCATAGGACTTTGTTTTGTGTTCATAGGAGACCCATGGAGAAAGTTATGGTACTTTTTGTGTTAATTTTGTTGGAATTCCGAATTTACATTTTGTTGTGTGTATCAATTGATCCTATAGATCAATTAGACATGAGCTTATGTGTTTGGGGCTAGTGTCGTGTCCATAATTTGGTACATGTGGTTCGTATCCCAACTATTTGGTGATACATATCATTTTGGGGGTTTTCCCTCCGACACGGGGCTTTGAACATGTCGTATTTTGACACGGACACATAGATCTACTTTTAACACTTTAATTTATTCATAAATATTATTTATGATTTGTTTGTATCCTTCGGGGTGCAATTGGTTGTGTGTTGGACTCGTGTCACATGCGTATCCTAGATCTAGTGGGATACGGTGTGATACTCTCCAATTGTGTGGATTTTTGAATAGATCTAATTATGTATGGTTTAAATTCTTCAATTATAATTAGTAAATATATATAGATATTATATATTTATTTTGTGTATTTATTATAGTAATTATTGTAGCATAGATCTATATATTTTTGTGTATGCTAATATGATGTACAAATATAATATGTAGCTTTCTTGCATGTAATTATATATGTACTTATGTTAATAGTATAAATTATACATAAATATTTTATAAAATATATTTATGTGTTTAATTGTGTAATTATATTATTTATAATTATTATGTAATTATTTGTATATTAATGTATATATTTTAGGTGTGCTTCTAGCCATGTAAAATATGAACATTAATATGTGCATGTGTTGTAACTATTAGTATTTAATTATAAGTTTATATGTGCATATATATATAAGTATATAATTATTTATTTATATATATGTATTGTGATTATTATTATATATATATATATATATATATATATATATATATATATATATATTTATTTATTTATTTGTTTTGGTGACAGTGGTTTCTATGACAGTGAAACTGTCATTATTTGGTCTGAACAGCAGCCGCTGTACAGTGGTCAGCATTAATGACAGATCTGTCATTAATGCTGTGGCAGTTTTGAGCGGCAACCTTTCAGCGACGTTTTTTTTTGACAGTTTGAAACTGTCAGCAAACTGTGACAGCAGCAGTTTTGTATATGGAGTTTCTGCGACGAATTTTCAGTGACAGTCAAGACTGTCACTATTAAACCTATTTTTATTTTATCTTGTTTTGTTCACTGTTTTCAGTGACGCTTTGACAGTTTTAAATTATATTTTATGTATTATTATTGTATATATATATATGTGTATATATATGTGTTTTGTGAGGTATAATATTTGTAATAATATATTATTTTATTTGTATAAATATTGGTTGTTTATATATTATTTTAGGGTATATATTATTTGTATTAGTAGTATACTTTGTGTGAGTATGATTTGGGATCTAATTTTTATTCCTAAATTGTTGTATTTTATTTCTATATTATTTATATAGATTTCTTGTGAGGTTGACCTTGGTTTGACTTTAGTTGACTTTAGAGTTGACCATAGTTGACTTTTGACTTAGAATTTATTTATTGACCTAGGAGTTGACTAGTTTGACTTGTTCTCTTTCCGGGACCTTATTTTAATGTGGTATTCCATATCTAGGTCTTCGAGGCACCGAGTCAGACATCTGTGAGACTGTTCTTTGGATTTCAGGCGAGTACATTCTCTGATAGTTTCTCATTTATGATATCCTCTATGTTCGTTGTATCTAGTGTAGATTTACATGTTTCTCTCGACACTATGGTTACACGGATTGGTATATCCGGATCTCGTCATGAGATGTTATTCCTTGGTATATGGTGTATATGGTGCAAGTATTATTTCATTGGTTATCTTGTACATGTACAGACACCGATTCTCGGGGAGACTAGCTATCTTCTTGGGGAATCTAGTGCCATAGCATACCGTGGTTGGATCTATTATACCAGTTGGGGGTGGGGAGTATTAGTATAGATATGTGATCAAATCCCTATTGAATAAAGTATTGGTAAGCGAATAGTGTTGATCATGCACCGCACGTATGATTAGCCAGGCCGCATTGTATCTTGCCCAAGCCGATCACATGTTAAGCTAGTACTCACACACTTAGTCATTAGTATTATTGTTTCATTGGCATATTGTTCATTATTGTATTTCTTTCCAGTATTTCCTTATTGTCTATATATCTCTTGTATCTATTTTGTGCATCTTGTTTATCCACAGCTATTTACTGTTACATAGTTTTTATCATGGATTAGAACTGCTGTTAGAGATGTACTCTGCTCCTTTCCTGACTGGATATATTTTTCAGATGACACTGAGGAGTACCCTACCTATTATGGACCCCAGGATGTTGTGGGTTTAGATTCGGAGACCCTGGCTCAAGAGGGACTTATCCCAACTGAGATAGTTGACCCTGGAGTGTAGCTTGTAGTATGATAATATTCTTTTGTACTGGATTTGTCTCCAGCTTATTTTTGTTACTCTTCAGACTCATTGATGTATTATTTTAAACTCATGAGTTGATGACTATTATATTCTTATCTGATCCGTGTTTATTCTATCTTAGTTCTGTGATTGAGTACACTATCTTTTGGTGGTTCATTATATTAGATAGACTTTCTAGATAGCGTTCTACCGCCTATTCTGCGGCGTAGGCTGGGCGTTGTTTCCGACTAGTACCCTTACCCCGGGTACGGGTCGTGACACATTTTTGGTGGTGGCCCATGCAGGTCTAGCTTCATAAGTATGTGATGTCGTGGTAGTGCGACAACTTAGTTGTACTACTGCGAGCCTGCAATAGGATATAGGATATAGGCTGAGATACTCAATCACATCTAGGAAAATTCTTTTGATTCAACTATTCTCCTTTGACGTTGATACTTGATCTCTTAAACTGTCCTTTCCTTGATGTCTTACATCTTGTGCCATATTGATTCTTTCTTTCGCTTTGTCTCAGGATGCCGCCTAAGACTAGATCACAGCAGGGGAGAGCAGCTTCTGAGAGGTCTGCGACATCCCGAGGGCCTGCACCAGTCACTTCTCCGGTGATTGGAGTGTCAGCTGCTTTCGGAGGTCCACCACCTACTCAAAGGACTGTGCCAGCTGTATCTGAGGGGCTTCCACCTCCACCTCCTGTGCCAGCAGAGGCGTCACAGATGTTTACACTGTTTCGTAAGATGCTCGAGGCACAGAGGGCTCAGTCAGAGGCACATCAGAGGCAGACCGACGTTCTACGGCAGGGCATCGAGAGTGCTCATCAGCTTGCTCGTGCTGTAGTTGAGAGAGGAGTTCCGATCCAGCAGCAGGTTGTTCCTCAAGTTGCTCAGCTTCGGCCAGGCAACATTCAGGACTTCAAGAAACTGGAGCCTAGGGTTTTCAAAGGGACGGAGGGCATCGTCTATGCTGATGATTGGCTCGAGGACATTGAGCGTCTTATGAGGGTGTCCCGTCTTTCTGAAGATCTGAAGGTTGAGGCGGTAGGACTTCAACTGTTCGACGTCGCTCGCACTTGGTTCAGGAATGAGCCGGTTCTAGTTGACGCAGGACAATCTTGGGAGGTATTCAAGGACCTTTTCAAGAAAAAGTTTTTCGCTCGGATAGACAGGCTTGACTTGGGGAGACAATTTAAGAGTCTCATTCAGGGGAGCATGTCTGTGGAGGAATACGCTGCGGAGTTCGGTAGGTTGAGCCGATTTGCAGAGTACTTGGTGAGGGAGCCGGAGGTTCGAGCTATTCGTTTTCGAGAGGGTCTAAACTGGGAGGTAAAGATTCTTATTCCGTCTTTTTATGAGACATACTCGGAGATACTTGCGGAGGCACGCAAGGTTGAGCGGGATCTGGGTTTGAAGACCAAGAGAGACCGTGATTCTTTTCTGGGGGCCAACGGCAGTGCAGTATCTGCCAAACGTCCTCATTTCCAGGCCAGACCTTTCCAGCAGCCACAGCAGAACCAGACTCCAGCTAGAGCGCCTTTCCACCAGGCACCTCAGCAACAGAGACTGTTACAGCTAGCTCCATACAACTTTTGCAAGAAGCCCGGCCACATCTGGGAAGTTTGCAGGAGGAGGCTAGGAGTTTGTTTGTATTGTGGTACTGAAGGGCATCAATCAAGGGATTGTCCTCGTCGTGCAGTTCAGGGAGCAGCTCCAGCTCCGAGGACACAGACGAGACCACCTGCAGCACAGCCGAGGGGACCGCTTCCGACACAACAGCAGCGTTTTGTCCAGCATCAACAGCAGGAAGGTGCTCGGCAGGGACGAGCGTTTGCTATGACCGTCGAAGAGGAGGAACCCACCGGAGATGTCATCGCAGGTTCTATTCTTCTTGATTCTATTCCAGCTTTAGCTTTGTTTGATAGTGGTGCTTCCCATAGTTTTGTATCTGTTTCTTTTGCTCTGAAGCATGGTTTGGTAGCTGAGTCTTTGCTTAGGACTTGCAAGATCATGACCGGGGGAGGCATTATCCTGGTTAATGATATTTGCAAGGATCGGAGAGTTACTCTGGGAGGCCGGGAGTTGAGTGCGTGTCTACTTGTAATGCCACTTCCAAGCTATGACATTGTACTTGGGATGGATTGTTGAGTAGGCACCGTGCTAGCATAGACTGTAGAGGAGGTAGAGTTTTATTTGGTCCTCCAGGAGAGCCAGAGTTCGAGTTTACTAGAGGAGCTGCGGAGCAGGAAGAAGGCATTATTTATGGAGCTATGGTAGAAGACAAAGAGTTGCCACATCCGTTGATAGCAGAATTCTTGGATGTGTTTCCTGAGGAATTGCCAGGATTGCTACCAGATCGAGATGTTGAATTTTCTATAGACTTGGTGCCAGGTGCAGAACCAATTTCGCAACATGTCTATAGAGTAAACAACAGTGAGCTGGTCGAGTTGAAGAAGCAGGTGGACGAATTGCAGGATAAGAGGTTTATCAGATCGAGTTCTTCACCATGGGGAGCCCCGGTATTGTTTGTACCGAAGAAGGATGGATCGGTGCGTATGTGCATTAATTACAGGGCTTTGAATAATCTCACTATCAAGAATAAGTATCCTTTGCCACGGATTAATGATCTGTTTGATCAGTTGAGTGGTGCGAAGGTATTTTCTAAGATAGATTTGAGATCAGGCTACCATCAGGTAAAGGTGAAGTCGGAGGACATACCGAAGACTGCTTTTAGAACTCGGTATGGTCAGTTCGAGTTTATGGTGATGCCGTTTGGTTTGACTAATGCACCGGCGGTATTTATGAACTTGATGAACAAGGTGTTCCACCAGTACCTTGATAAGTTCGTGGTGGTGTTCATTGACGACATACTCATATACTCGAGGACACCGGAGGAGCATGAGGAGCCTTTAAGGATTGTGTTGGATGTGCTGAGGAAGGAGAAGCTGTATGGGAAGTTATCCAAATGTGAGTTTTTCTTGGACAAAGTAGAATTCTTGGGGCATGTTGTGACTGGTGATGGTATTTCAGTGGATCCGAAAAAGATTTCAGCAGTAGAATCTTGGAAGACTCGGAGTTCAGTAGCAGAGATCAGGAGTTTCTTGGGATTGGCAGGCTATTACAGGAAGTTTGTGCAAGATTTTTCGAGGATTGCCGAGCCGATGACCAGACTCACAAGGAAGGATGTGGAGTTTGTTTGGACGGAGGATTGTCAGGTTGCTTTTGAGGAGTTGAAGAAGAGGTTGACGTCTACTCCTATTTTGACGTTGCCATCAGGGTCCGGAGGTTTCACTATTTATAGTGATGCATCGGGGAAGGGTTTAGGTTGTGTTCTTCAGCAGCATGGGAAAGTGATTGCCTATGCATCCAGGTAATTGCGTCCTCATGAAAAGAACTATCCTACCCATGATTTGGAGTTGGCAGCTGTCATATTCGCCCTGAAGTTGTGAAAACATTCTTTGTATGGAGAGCGTGTGGAGATCTTCACAGACCACAAAAGCTTGAAGTACGTTTTCACGCAGAAGGAGTTGAACATGAGGCAGCGTCGGTGGTTGGAATTGATGAAGGATTTTGATATCTCTTTGCAATATCATCCTGGTAAAACCAATGTAGTTGCCGATGCTTTGAGCAGGTATCCGGTAGCTATGTTCTTGACGCAGGATCGATATCTGTTGGAGGACTTGGAGAGCTTGGGCATTGAGGTGATTGTTCCTGGGTGTGCTATGCAGATGTAGGGATTGCAGATACACTCAAATTTAATGGACAGGATCAAGGCAGCACAGTATGATGATGTATCTTTAAGGAGTATCAGAGCTCAGGTGAGAGCAGGATTGGAGGATGATTTCACTATTGCAGAGGATGGATCCTTGAGGCATGGAGTTAGATTGTGTGTGGCTAGTGGGGAGTTGCGCGAGGAGGTGTTGCAGGAAGCACATCGCTCTCAGTATTCCATACATCCAGGTGCTAACAAGATGTATCGGAATATGCGAGAGAGTGTGTGGTGGTATGGCATGAAGAGGGAAGTGGCACAGTTTATATCCAGATGCTTAGTGTGCCAGCAGGTGAAAGCCGAGAGGCAGAGGCCAGAGGGGTTACTTCAGCCATTACCTATTCTAGAGTGGAAGTGGGAACACATTACTATAGATTTTGTGTCCGGACTTCCACGATCTCCAGGAGAAAAAGACGCGATTTGGGTCATTGTTGATAGATTGACCAAGTCGGCCCACTTTTTGCCTTTCAAGGTGGGTTTGTCTACGGAGAAGCTGGCAGAGATGTATGTGAGGCAGATCATTAGGATACACGGAGTTTCCGTCAGCATAGTCTCAGATCAAGATAGTCGTTTCACTTCTCATTTCTGGAGGAGTTTGCAGGAGAGTTTGGGCACTCAGCTCAACTTCAGTACTGCATATCATCCCCAGACAGATGGGCAGTCAGAGAGGACTATCCAGACTCTCGAGGATATGTTGCGCACTTGTGTACTAGATTTTGGGGGTTCTTGGGAGGACCATCTCCATTTGGTAGAGTTTGCTTACAACAACAGTTACCAGGCCAGTATAGAGATGTCACCTTTTGAAGCTCTATATGGTCGGAGGTGTCATACTCCTTTGTCTTGGGACGATGTTGGAGAGAGAATTTTGCTTGGGCCAGAGATGGTTGTGGATGCAGCGAAGAAGGTTCATTTGATCAGAGACAGACTTCGAGTGGCGCAGGACAGACAACGGCATTGGGCCGATAGCCATCGGAGACCTTTGGAGTTTGAGGTATAGTTTAGATTTTGTTTGTGCTTGTTCTTGTTTGTTATAGATTAAGTTCTTAAGATGGTATTTTGTTCTAGGTGGGTGGTTTGGTGTTTCTGAGGATTTCTCCGACACGAGGTACGATTCGCTTCGGTGGAGGCGGAAAGCTTAGTCCGCGATTCATCGGACCTTTCACTATTCTAGAGAGGGTCGGTGCAGTTGCTTATAGACTGGACTTGCCACCTGCATTGGAGGGAGTGCATAACGTGTTTTATGTGTCACAGTTGAGATGATACGTGGCAGATCCTAGTCATGTATTGGATCACTCAGAGATAGAGGTGGGCCCTACTCTTAGCTATCCAGAGCAGCCAGTTGAGATTCTGGATCGGAGAGAGAAGGTGCTGAGGAACCAGACTATTCCTTTGGTGCGCGTCGCATGGAGGCATCACTCTCCGGGGGAGTCTACCTGGGAGAGAGAGGATGACATGCGAGAGCGTTATCCATATTTGTTTGTACCTTGAGGTATGTTATTTCTAGTTATGTTCTGTTCATTATTATGTTCTGTTCATTAGTTAGTTGTGATTCTTTAGTTCTGTTCTGTATTTTTCTGGGGGTAGTTTTTGTCTTTGAATTTCGAGGACGAAATTATTTTAAGGAGGGTAGACTTGTCACTACCACATTTTAGAAAAAAAAGGTATTTTAGTAATTTCCTATTTAAATAAATATTGTGCATGGTAAATAATTTTTGTTGTATTATTTAATTATTATTGGATGTTATTTAATTATTTTGGACTTATTTTAGTAGACCCAACAAGTGTAGTTTAGACCCATGGACCAACATGAATTAAATAGTTAGATTTGGCCCATTTAGAAAGCCCATAGTTAAGGAGATGGATTAAATTAATTAAGTGATTAGACTAGAAGCTTCCTTCCTTAATTATTTCTTCATGAGAGGCCCCAAGGGGTACATTGGACATTTTACAATTACTTGGGAGAGGGGCAAGGCCGGCCTATTAAAAGAGGGGAGAAATTTCTCTCTCCTCTCATTCTCATTCCAAATCTAGATCTAGAATTTTCCACTCCTAAATTCCCTCCATTCCCATTCCAATTCCCTACCAAATTCATTCCAAATTCTTTCCAATTCACCATTAGAGAAGGAGAAAGCAAGAATCTAGAAGAAGGAAGCAAGGATCTACAAAGAGGAGCAAGGATCTACAATTTGGAAGCAAGTTCTTCTCAATTGGAGGTTTCATTGGGAATCCATCTTCCAATAGGTATAATTCAGTTTTTCCCATTAAAATAGTTTCTAAATCTGAGATTTAATCATGTAAAATCAACCTATATGTATGTACTACCCATAGGACTTTGTTTTGTGTTCATAGGAGACCCATGGAGAAAGTTATGGTACTTTTTGTGTTAATTTTGTTGGAATTCCGAATTTACATTTTGTTGTGTGTATCAATTGATCCTATAGATCAATTGGACATGAGCTTATGTGTTTGGGGCTAGTGTCATGTCCATAATTTGGTACATATGGTTCGTATCCCAACTATTTGGTGATACGTGTCATTTTGGGGGTTTTCCCTCCGACACGGGGCTTTGAACATGTCGTATTTTGACACGGGCACATAGATCTACTTTTGACACTTTGATTTATTCATAAATATTATTTGTGATTTGTTTGTATCCTTCGGGGTGCAATTGGTTGTGTGTTGGACTCGTGTCACATGCGTATCCTAGATCTAGTGGGATACGGTGTGATACTCTCCAATTGTGTGGATTTTTGAATAGATCTAATTATGTATGGTTTAAATTCTTCAATTATAATTAGTAAATATATATAGATATTATATATTTATTTTGTGTATTTATTATAGTAATTATTGTAGCATAGATCTATATATTTTTGTGTGTGCTAATATGATGTACAAATATAATATGTAGCTTTCTTGTATATAATTATATATGTACTTATGTTAATAGTATAAATTATACATAAATATTTTATAAAATATATTTATGTGTTTAATTGTGTAATTATATTATTTATAATTATTATGTAATTATTTGTATATTAATGTATATATTTTAGGTGTGCTTCTAGCCATGTAAAATATGAACATTAATATGTGCATGTGTTGTAACTATTAGTATTTAATTATAAGTTTATATGTGCATATATATATAAGTATATAATTATTTATTTATATATATGTATTATGATTATTGTTGCATATATATATTTATATATATATATATATATTTTTATATTTTTATTTGTTTTGGTGACAGTGGTTTCTATGACAGTAAAACTGTCATTATTTGGTCTGAACAGCAGCCGCTGTACAGTGGTCAGCATTAATGACAGATCTGTCATTAATGCTGTGGCAGTTTTGAGCGGCAAACTTTCAGCGACGTTTTTTTTTGACAGTTTGAAACTGTCAGCAAACTGTGACAGCAGCAGTTTTGTATATGGAGTTTCTGCGACGAATTTTCAATGACAGTCAAGACTGTCACTATTAAACCTATTTTTATTTTATCTTGTTTTTTTCACTGTTTTCAGTGACGCTTTGACAGTTTTAAATTATATTTTATATATTATTATTGTATATATATATATGTGTATATATATGTGTTTTGTGAGGTATAATATTTGTAATAATATATTATTTTATTTGTATAAATATTGGTTGTTTATATATTATTTTATGGTATATATTATTTGTATTAGTAGTATACTTTGTGTGAGTATGATTTGGGATCTAATTTTTATTCCTAAATTTTTGTATTTTATTTCTATATTATTTATATAGATTTCTTGTGAGGTTGACCTTGGTTTGACTTTAGTTGACTTTAGAGTTGACCATAGTTGACTTTTGACTTAGAATTTATTTATTGACCTAGGAGTTGACTAGTTTGACTTGTTCTCTTTTCGGGACCTTATTTTAATGTGGTATTCCATATCTAGGTCTTCGAGGCACCGAGTCAGACATCTGTGAGACCGTTCTTTAAATTTCAGGCGAGTACATTCTCTGATAGTTTCTCATTTATGATATCCTCTATGTTCGTTGTATCTAGTGTAGATTTACATGTTTCTCTCGACACTATGGTTACACGGATTGGTATATCCGGATCTCGTCATGAGATGTTATTCCTTGGTATATGGTATATATGGTACAAGTATTGTTTCATTGGTTATCTTGTACATGTACAGACACCGATTCTCGGGGAGACTAGCTATCTTCTTGGGGAATCTAGTGCCATAGCATACCGTGGTTGGATCTATTATACCAGTTGGGGGTGGAAAGTATTAGTATATATATGTGATCAAATCCCTATTGAATAAAGTATTGGTAAGCGAATAGTGTTGATCATGCACCGCACGTATGATTAGCCAGGCCGCATTGTATCTTGCCCAAGTCGATCACATGTTAAGCTAGTACTCACACACTTAGTCATTAGTATTATTGTTTTATTGGCATATTGTTCATTATTATATTTCTTTCCAGTATTTCCTTATTATCTATATATCTCTTGTATCTATTTTGTGCATCTTGTTTATCCACAGCTATTTACTGTTACATAGTTTTTATCATGGATTAGAACTGCTGTTAGAGATGTACTCTGCTCCTTTCTGACTGGATATATTTTTCCAGATGACACTGAGGAGTACCCTACCTATTATGGACCCCAGGATGTTGTGGGTTTAGATTCGGAGACCCTGGCTCAAGAGGGACTTATCCCAACTGAGACAGTTGACCCTGGAGTGTAGCTTGTAGTATGATAGTATTCTTTTGTACTGGATTTGTCTCCAGCTTATTTTTGTTACTCTTCAGACTCATTGATGTATTATTTTAAACTCATGAGTTGATGACTATTCTATTCTTATCTGATCCGTGTTCATTCTATCTTAATTCTGTGATTGAGTACACTATCTTTTGGTGGTTCATTATATTAGATAGACTTTCTAGACAGCGTTCTACCGCCGATTCTGCGGCGTAGGCTGGGCGTTATTTTCGACTAGTACCCTTACCCCGGGTGCGGGTCGTGACATTAGTACCTGTTAGACTTTCTTTGTGCTGTGGTAGATAGTGTAGTGACCCTGATTGAGACTGTGATAACACGACCAGTAGGACCCTGATCTTGCATGTTGTTTAGGTAGAATTTCTTGACTGTGATTGTTGGGGGTTTGACCTAGAGGGAGTGCGATTGACTTTAAATTTCGAGGACAATTTTTTTTAAGGAGTATAGGCTTGTCACTATCCCATTTCCAGAGCCGGATATATTTTAATTTTAATTTAGTTAATTGTGTATTATTTATAATTAATTGTATTTATATTTAATTAATGATTGTATTATATTTTTATTGATTGTTTTAGGATTTTGGCTAGCCTGGACCCATGTCCGACCCTAGTGGACCCATGTTCGACCCAGCCCACACCCTTGTGAGACTTATTTTTGGGTTTAGAATATTTATTATATTTTTAGTGGGTTAGTTGGAGAGATTTGGAGTTAGTTTGAGTGCTTTTGGAACCCCGAAACCCAAAACCTAAGTTAGGAGGGCATTTTGGGTATTTTGGAATTTGTGAGACCCTTTAATTAGGTGTGGCCGGCCCTATTCCAGCCCCTCACCCGTGGAAACAGCAGCTCCCCTTCTCCCCATTCTTCTTCTTCGCTTTTTCTTCTTCTCCACTACTTCTTTCTTCTTCCTTTCTCCTTCCTACTTCAAGTAAGTCCATTTTTCTTCCTTCCTTCTTCCATTTCTTACTTTTGTTTGAACCCTAACCCTACATTCTTCCCCAACCTAGGTGGGTAAAGCTTAGATTTGGTATTGGAGCTAGATTTGGGAGCTTGAAACCTTGGTTTGGTGGATTTGGAGCATTTTGGAGATTTTGGCTTGGGATTCCAACTCCCAAGAAGTAAATCCTAATTTTCTCCCTTGTAATTACTTTTATATAGTGTAATTAATAGTTTAGAACCTTCCTAGACCCTTAGGCTACCCGTGGGAGAAAGTTGGAACTAGTTGGGTTGTGTTTGGAGACTTTAACACTAGGTTTTGTGTCAATTTCGGATGGAATCCGAATTTGGCCCAATGTTGGGTGATGCCCTAGGTTAGACGGACCTAGATAGACGTTGTCGGGTGTCTTAAGGGTGAGTGCGTGTCTTCGTTCGGACACGGGAAGTCGTGTCGCGGAGAAACGGGCGTTTTGGACATTTTTGGGGTTTTCGTCGTCGCCGATTCTAAGTGCATGCGCGTTTTTGCCACGGACCTAGAATCGACGCGGTAGCATTTTTTCTAGGATCTAGACATCGTTTAGGACCCGTGGATAAATTTTGGGCCGATTCTGAGTTGGTTTGGTGTGCGTTTCAGGAGATTTTCCAAACCGCATACCGCGTGTTCGTCGAAATGACCGAACGACCATTTTGGCGTGGTTTCCTAGTTTCGGGCTTGTGCGCGCGTTGGGTTAGCTTCGTGGAGTGTGTGCTAGAATTCTTGGGCTATATTTTATATATTTATAGGTGTTTGTGCGTGTCGGGGTCGTTGGACGTGCGATGGTGAGCGTTGTGGGCGTTGTGTGCGTTGTTCGTGTGTGTGTTGTGTTTATATATATATATATATGTATATAAGTTTGTGTTTGTGTGTATAAGTATATATATTTATATATATATGTATGAGTGTTTGTGTGTGTGGTTATGTACTAGTGAGTGTGTGTGAGAGTGTGTATGTGTGAGGGTGTGTGAGAGTGAGTGAGGATATATATATATATATATATATATATATATATATATATATATATATATATATATATATGTTTGAGTGTGTGAGTGTGTATATGTATATATACATATTTATATTAGTGTATATATATAGATAGATATATGTGTGTATAAATATATAGCTGTATGTTTAAATATATATATATATATAGATATATGTATATAATTATATGTGTGTATGTGTTGATATGTGTTTGAGTGTGTGTGTGTGTTAGATTATATATAAGTGTGTGTATATATATCTATAGGGTTATATATATATGTATATATATGTATGTGTATATATATATAGTGATATATATATATGTATATAGGAGTGTGTGTGTGTGTGTGTGTGTGTGTGTGTGTGTGTTTGTGAGAAGGAGGGGGGGCAGAACCTGAACTGAAACAGCCAGCAGTAGCAGCAGCTGCTGCTGTGCAGCAGCAGCACATCAGCAGCAAATAGGGCAGCAGCAGCAGCACTATGAAGCAGCGCAGCAAAGCAAAGCACAGGAGCAGCAGCAGCATCGCGGGACGCGTGGCGTTTGCTAGTTAGCTAGGTAGTAGAGGGAGAGGTAGTTAGATAGTTAGAATAACTAGATTGATAGATATTAGATAGATATATATATAGATGGTTAGATAGATACTAGATAAATAGGTAGTTAGTTAGATTTATAGATAGATAGGTAGATAGTTAGATAATGGATGGATAGCTAGCTAGCTAGATAGATTGATAGGTAAATAAATACTAGATATAGATAACTAGTTAGATAGAATTTAGTTAGATATATAGATAGGTGTAAGATAGATAGATATCTATAGAAAGGTAAATAGATAAATAGATGCATAGATAGATGGATAGTAGATAGATAGGTAGAGGAATAGAAAGATAGATAGATATATAGTTAGATAATTAGATAGATAGTTAGATTGCTATATAGATAGATAGATGATAGTTAGATGGTTAGATAGAATGATAGATAGATGGATAGATTTAGATAGATAGTTGGATATCTAGATATAGATATACATATATATATTTATGTATAGGTAAGGTAAGGTAAGGTATTGGATATACCTATATATATATATATATATATATATATATATATATATATATATATATATATATAGGTATATGCTTATATGTATTAGATATATATATATATATATATATATATATATATATATATATATATATATATATATATATATATATATATATATAGGTATATGCTTATATGTATTAGATATATATATTTTAGCCTAGATTATAGCTAGACATATATGTTTATGCATAGTTAGTTAGCTAGAGGGGTAGTAGGGTTGAGTTTAGAGCGGTATCTCAATACCTTGAGATACCGAGGTATCTCAATACCTTGAAATATCCAAGGTATTGAGTTTCGAGCGGGGTTTTTGAGCATTAGCCTAGGAATAGTATTGGAGTGATTTTTATATGCTTATGTGTATATATTTACGCGTGCTAGCATAGGTTTTAGCGGGTTTAGGCGGGGTGCGTGGCCTAGAGCGAGGTATCGGATACCGAGGGTATCCCGGTATCTCAAGGAGGCAAGTTTGAGAGTTTTCTAGCTTAATGACCTCGGTTTGACCTAGAATTTCAGGAGCACCCTAGTTTGACCTAGACTTGACCGTAGTTGACTCGGTTGACCGCCAAAGTCAACTTTTGACCAAGATTTGACCCAGGGTTGACTTTTTGTACCCCGAGTTGACTTTTTGACCCAGATTTTACCGGTTTGACCCGTTTGACCTAGAACGACCCTAGAAGCCTAGTTTTAGTTATTTTATATCTGTTTAACTCATTAGAACCCTATTTAACCTTGCTTTTCGTAATAGGTCCTTGCGATACCAGTTCGGATCGCTAGTTGCTCAGGACGTCAGGCGAGTACATTCTCTGATAGTTTTCATTATCTGATGATTATTATGATTCAGCTTCTAGTATAGTATCATATGATTATTCTGGCACAACACGGGACACTGACTAGTATTTCTGGATTCATTTACTTGTGACACGTACATTTTATGTTTTTGGCCTCTATTCTGGAATTACTACTGGCATCACCTACAGGCATCACTACAGGTATCATTCATGTTCAGGCTGGACTCATCTTGATTTACGTGTCGAATCTTGGATCCACTTGTATTAGTCGGGGCGGGGAAATACTCGAGTAGACAAGTAAATATTCCCATCTGGAATCATCAGGAATCACTCCCTCTGGTCTAATCTGGAATGATAGCAGCCGCGCACCCAGTGCGCGATGAGCCGTACTTACCCCTAGCCATTTACATATCGAAACATGTATTTCAAAGACACCGAGTTCATTCTTTATAGTCTGGACTCTCATGCATTTCTTGACTTGTCTCACTTACATGTTTCTGGACTTGACTCACTACATGTTTTTCATGCTGGACTCACTACACGTTCATGTGCACAGACTTACTCCTAGTGTAGATTTCTTGTATCTTGCAGTTATTACTATCTTGCTCTGATATCCATGCATCTTTACCTTTATGCACTAGTGATTTATATATTTCTTATTTCATACTTGCTTCATTCTTTTTGCTACTTGCTATAACTGTTTTATAGTTTTTATCATTTAAATGAAACTGCTGTTAGAGATGTACTTGCTCCAGTCCTGACTGGACATATTTTTCCAGAGTATCCGGAGGATTGGTGTCTAACGTTTTATGGACCTGAGCATGTCGATAGTGTAGACAGGGACCCTCTAGTTTAGGGGTGATTTCCGGGTTGGTAGCCGGGATCACTAAGTCCTTGTTGTTGTTTTTATTAGCTTTAGCACCGGATTTGTCTTCGGTTTTGGATTGAGACCTTGTATTGTATATTATTTTGGATATTGATGTATTATTATTATTGATGTTGTGGTAGTTTTTAGTTGTTGTTGTTAGACTTTATAGTTGTTAGTCTTCTTTGTTATCTTATCGTGCTTAGATTCGTGATTGAGTACTTGATTATCTTTATGATATTTGCTCCTCCGTTTGGAGTTGAGATCTTGGCAGGTTTATATATTGATTGCATGGTTGCCCTCCTTTTGGAGAGGTCATGGCAGATTTTTTTGTGAGTTATCTAGATAGTTGACCTAGACAGCGTTCTACCGCCGATGCTGTGGCGTAGGCTGGACGTACCCACGACTCATGCCCGATTTTCCGGGTGCGGGTCGTAACATCTTGAAGTTGGCATTTTAACTCCTTTAGTTCAGCAGGGTCCATTATGTATGGAGCTTTGGAAATTGGTTGGGTATTCGGGAAGGTGTCGATAGTGAACTCAATTTCTCGGTCAGGTGGCATGCCGGGTAGTTCGCACAAAAACACATCTGGGAACTCCACCACAACGGAAGAAGACTCAACGTTTGTATAATCTAGATGCGTGTCCCTAACCGACTCTAAGTATCCCTCGCATCCAGAGTGTAGCATCTGCCGAGCTGACATCGCAGAAATTACCATGCAGGCCCTCGACGCATCCGTTGCTGAACCACTCATGTAGCAGAATTCGTCTTCTCCAGGTAGACGAAAAATGACTCGTTTATCTGCGTATTCAATGGTTGTCGAACAAGCGCTGAGCCAATCCATCCCCAAGATGATGTCGTAATCCCGAATATCTAGGACTAAAATATCTAGCGAGAGTTTCCTTCCCCCAATACAGATGTGACCGCCCTGACATACTGAATGAACAAGTATTTTTGTGCCCGACGGGGTGCTAACACTAAGGTCTAGATACAAAGGTATCATTTATATATTGTTTTTTACGGCCAAATTTGTGAATATAAAGCTATGTGTTGCACCAGAATCAAATAGCATGCATGCAGGTATGTTATTGAAAAGCAATATACCTGGCACAATGGTGTCCGATGCCAGGACTTCTTCCTGTGTCATGGTATACACCCGACCTTGAGCTTGACGACGCTCTTGTTGTGGCGTGGCTCGGTTGGCTTGGGGTGCTGTGGCAATATTTGGATATTGAGGGCGACGATCAGAGTGGCGCAGCGGGCAGTCACTAACTCCATGGGTTGATTCACCGTAAGCGAGGCATAACCCGAGCTTCTTGCGACAATTGTCAGCCATGTTTTGCTCAAATTTTCTCAAAGAAACAGGTTTTGCTTAAATTTTCTTTCTGCTGACTGCCGTTATTTGGGTGCTTTGGAGCGTTGTTTCCTTTCTCTTTGCTATAGCGCTTATGATTGGAAGTATGTATAGTGCCGACAGCAACTGGAGGATGCTGCGGTTCAAGAGAAAGGGTATGGTTGAGTACTTCCCGCATAGTCTTGTATTAGGGAACGACTACGTGTGCATGGATGGCGGGTCGTAGGCCGCCTTCAAATCCTCTGACATGACTCGCCGCATCAGGTAAATATGAGCTTACAAATTTGGCGAGCCAACGGAGTACTGCTTCACCGTTATGTTGCCTTGCCGAAGCTGCACGAACTTATTCTTCTTTTGTCGACGTACGGGAGGGGGTATGAACTCCTCTTTGAACGTACTACGGAAGGTAGCCCACACAATCATCTTGCCTTCTTCATCTATGAAGAAAGACCTTCGTTGTACGTCCCACCAATTGTGCACGTTCAAGCGAAGCTGTAATTGGACACACGTGACACTATTCTCTTCAGGTACCTCTAGCAGTTTGAAGTGATCCTCAAGCTTTGTCAGCTAATCTACATCCACGATCGGATCTTCAGTCCATTTAAACGGCGTATTGCAGACCTTCTTGAAGTCAGCAAAGTCGAAGGTAGTCACTTCCTTCTTATTTGGAGTTTGAGGTATTTCGACTTTAGGCGTTGGTTGCTCCACCTTTGTCGCTGTTGTTGCCACAAAATGGTTGGAGGCCAAGGTCTGAACGATCTGTTGTAGGGTATCTACCTGCTTTTATTGGACTACAAATTAGGCTTCTAGATTGCCTTCAAACTTGATATGTCGTTCTTTCGCACGCTTCTCGGCTCGTTCATAATGAGCCTCATCCATCTATTGGCTAGCCTCAAGCATCCTCATCATTTGCTCAATCGGGTCAACCTGAGGCATGGCTCGCTGGCTTCGAGAACTTTTCGTGGTGCCGGAACTACTTTTCTGGGATTGTACCTCTCTTTGTGCTAGCGCTGATCCTTGTACTTGCATCATTCCTTCAAAAGAATGTAACTTATATCAGGCTCATAATGTATTATGGACTCATTATATGGAACGTATCTTATTTTGTCCTAACGAGTTCAAGAGTTCGCATAGGGAATAGATCGTTAACGGAACTTTTCTGACACGAGGGTCAAATAAACTTGAAGCTGTGCTCTGATACCAATATGTCACACTCTGATTCCGTAGAATCGATAGTCGTCCCCCGGGCGTGACGCCGTACGTGCCTAAGTTGCACAACGCACATGGCTAAGGTATTTTATATAATGAGCACATATTCAGAGTACGCAGATACTTGAAGCACAATATTAAAACATGAAAAAGTTTTCTTTATTGATAATAAACATCTTTTATAAACTCTTGAACGAGTCGGATAATTGCCGCACGGGCTTACAAAAGTGGAATCAAAATGAGATGGTCGTCCTGTATATTACATACTTTTACTAAAACCTTCAAATGTTAAAGACCTTCTGGCGAAGCTATCGCCTTTCCTCGGAGCTGCATAAGCTTGTGTACGAGCTCCTGGGAACTTTATAATACTTCTTCGAGGCATGATCAGGAC
This sequence comes from Iris macrosiphon, assembly GCA_036927795.1. Classification (NCBI taxonomy): domain Eukaryota; kingdom Viridiplantae; phylum Streptophyta; class Magnoliopsida; order Asparagales; family Iridaceae; genus Iris; species Iris macrosiphon. Next base: position 103,418,545 of record JAYESA010000004.1, read on the forward strand.
GTGCCGGTAGGTAGACTGGATCGGGAAGTCGCTTTAGGTTTGCGCAGGATCTCCTTGGTGCGGGAAACCTGTTGCAACGAGGGTCGTACATCGAAATACACTGGTGAAGGCGAGCTAACCCAACTATACCAATCAACACATTGTTTATATGAAGCATGCAAGTTATTTGTGGTCTTTCTATCTTGCCTTAGTTTATTTTACAAGCAAGCATTGATATAAAAATTTACTGAAATAAATATGCTATCGCTCGGTGACTTTTACCTGCCCGTCTGAAACACTTGCACAATACTTACCATGACCTTCCCTGCCACGAAGACATAGTTAGCTTGCATAATTTATATATACGAAGGGATCACAGGCGTGATGCCAAAATGGACGAGTTATAGTCATTGACGAGGATGGTATGCAACGAAAGCATAAGAGGTGCTATAAGCCATCCCGTACAGCACAAGAGACTAAACAAGGGTTTCGTCCGGATCGGATCGGTGCCAGTGCCACAGCGACCGTCCGCAGGAACTATGACCTTGTGCACAAGTTGTCTGTGATCAAACGATGTCTATGCTAAGTTATCAATTGATACAATTTAAGGCAACACGAGCATGAGACAAGTAGTATGGCATGATTCATTTTGCATGGTCTCCCTGATCAGTTTATTGCATAGCAAGGTATGTTTTATACATAACACAATATAGAAGAAGTATACATTCTAACTAAAATTAAAGTATATGAAGAACATTTTAAATGAACTATCATGCAACAAGGTAACTGTTCACAAGATAAATGACAAGCATAAAGTAGTCCAAGTCTATTCATTTTTATCTTGACATCTTTTAGTTATTATGGTATTGTTTGATCGGAACAAGCAAGAATGCAAGATTTTTTGGTGTGAAGACTTTGAAGAAGGGTTAACTGAATCAAATATAGCCACTCACAAGTTGGTTGGAGAAAAAAAAGGAAAGAGGTGCTTCAAGACTCCGCTCGTACGACGTCTACTGTATGATAACCTGCATTGCCACGAATAGCTGATCAATACCCCTTCTACTCTTTCCAAGATCGGAATAGAATGCAATTTAACGAACAAAAGCAATAAAATCCATCGAAATCATTCAAGAAAATGCAAATCCAAAAGCTAACTCAAAAGTACGAAAGCAACAAGACGACATCAAAAACTAGGCAAAAAAACTTGCAGCGGAGAGGTCCCTCTTGACTCTGCCGCTAAGTCCATCCTCGGGGCACGGTCCACTGAATATGGGAATCAATTCCGAAGAAGCAAATCCATAACAAGGATAAGATCTTGATTCAATTTATCCCGATCGAACGATACCGATTTATATTTCTTTGCCGCGCTCCCATGTTTGATAATAAACGAAAGAAATAAGACGAGGTTTATACGAAACCCGCTCTTTGGTTTACAAACAAGAAGTACAATTAATCCTATACGAGGATATCAAGTACAATTTAATCTAGGTAAATATTGCTATAGGAGTCTGATCTGCAGTTGATCACTTTGTCCCTTGGACCATACGAAGGTGAAGAAGTGCCATAGAAGGCAGAAAGCAGCTTCAAAGGTTGCAAAAGAGAGTGAATGCTCGATGCCAAAGTCGTCGATCACTACTCTTTGCCTGAGCTCTGGATTCTTTTCTCTCCTGTTCGACCTTGATTTTCTCCACACTAATTTCCTCCACCGAGTTTTTGACCTTGGACCTCTGTCGATAGAGGTCTCTATTTATAGGGTTTTTTGTGACAGTGACCATCAGTCGACGTAGAAGCCGGGCAGTAGAAAGTATAGCACCTTTTTATGCGACGGTTACAATAACCGTTACCCACGTATAAATGATCTTTTGAATGAGCGTGTGACGCGTGCCCCTTGAAGAGATAACGCGTATAACTGCTGCGAAGATCATGGCATAAAAGCCACGTAGGCAGTTATCCCTCGCGTAGAAAAGGTCGACGTAGAAGCCAATAACTGTCACTATGGCGTAGAAGCCAAATAGTCATCGAACTGGCGTAGAAGCCAAGTAGGCATAGAAGCCGAGTAGGCATAGAAGCCGAATATGCGTAGGAGCCTGATGCTGCGTAGATAGGTAGCTAGCGTAGAAGATAGCTGATCCTCCTTCCTTGACTTAGGCCTTGAACAAATTCTGTACCAAATAGCTTGAATACGCACCAATGCAAATGTAGCCTGAGTTGGCGTATTGTAGGGAGATAGCGTACAGCGTGATCTTCAAAGCTAAAACTAGCCTGGTGGCGTATTCCAAGGAGATTGCGTACAACGTGCTCCCATAGCTGAAAATAGCCTGATGGCGTAATGCGCGAAAGTGATGATGTGGACGTTTTAGCCGAAATTATGGCTTTTGGAGATATGATAAAATATCCTGCATTAAATGCAGAGGTCTGCCCCCATCTTGTGCATTAAATGCAGAGGCGTGTCCCGAAGATCTGCCATCATTTCTTGTACATTAAATGCAGAGGCGTGTCTCGAAGATCTGCCATCATTCTGTGCATTAAATGCAGAGACATGCCTCGAGCCCTGTACGAAGAGCAATACAGCCTGTTTGTCTTCTGTGGAGCGTAAACAGCTCACATTTGCCTGTGTAAAACTAGGCCGCGTATTCCCTTGTACGCGTAAAAGCGGTTTATGCCAAGGAAATGTCACTAAACGACAGTCTGGGTCGCTGTGCCGCGCCATCACTATAGCCATCATCTGGGTACTCGTGCAGTACTCTTTGTCAGGAGTCAGACGTCAGGTTCACTGCACGATTTGACAGGTTCATTTTGGGGAATACGAAGCGTTCCTCGTACACTTTAATGCTGCATTAAAGTGGATGAGTTTTATGCCGTAAAGGCGATACAGCATCCCTTTTTACGCTAAAGCAGCCTGGACATACTGCTTTACGTGGATAGTCCTTGAGCTTATATTTTACGCTGTACTTAGCGAAAAAGCTCTGTTGTACGCCGATGGCTCCGAAGTCATATTTTACGCTGCCCAGCACTAAAATGCTGCGTATAACTATTCATCGTATTTTTCATACTTCTACAAGACCCCCTTCAAAGCTTTCATATTCCTCGTAATTTGAAATGCTTTGAATGAAGCATGAATCGGTCAAGTCTGACTCGTTCTTCAAGGCTGACTTTCTGGCGGATTATTGGGGATTTGTTGGGATTTAGTGTGTTCTCTTCGGCCTATAAAAAGGATGAGGAGTTAACCTGTTTCTTCCCATATTTCCTTCACCACACAGAAATGATTGCCGGAGTTCGTCGGGTCGACTTGAGGAAGAAGAAGACCATGTTCTTCCAGTATGCAAGGAGCCAAAAAAGAAGGCATCTTCGAGGAAATCTCCTCTGCAACGATGGATCATGGAAGGATATCATAGCTTCCTTTGCTCGGGATAATCAGCAACTTTGTATGGCGGTTCGTCCAGGAGAGAGGAAGGGTCAGATTCGACCACACAGCTTGAAAGCTGTATTTTTTCCTGTTATTCGTGGATGAGAGAAGACAAACTAGCTCTGTCCTCGAGTATTGAGTTGGGTTTAAAATCTCAACTCAATCTGTCATGGCGTGTGGAGGATAGGCTCTCAATAATTTAGGCAGGCCTAGTTTTGTATCCTCCCGCCATTAATCATTTTTTTGTTAATCGGTTGCGAAAACCGACTAACTGCTGAAGAAGATGCGAAAGATCTCCACCAATACGAGAACCTGGCAGAACAGATTCTGGGGATGATCTTTTGGCGAAGATGAGAAAATCCTTTGTAGATGGAATTTCCCTTATATGTAATCATGAAAATAAAGAAAAAATCCTTTGTAGACAGGATTTCCCTCATATGTAATCATGTTTTAATAAAATCGTCTTATTCTATGCATATGATTATTTGCCATTTATTTTGCTGTGATGAAATTTGAATATGTGTAGCTTCGACACGTCTGATAACTTTATGCCGACTCTGATAGAAAGAGTATTAGGTCCCATCCTATCTTTTATGCATAACTAGAGATGCGCAGAAAGCCGCTTAGCATTTAAGTCGAGCATTCAAACAGTCCTGCTGTTAGGAATGAGGAACTGAATAAAATTTTGAACTGTCACCTTTCTTAGAGAGAGAATTTTTTGTTCAGACTATCATCTTCAAGAATAATTTCCCGAAAATCCCTTGAAACAGGGCGGGAAACGGCTGTCAAATAGAGTCGCCATCTTGAACTGTAGAGGAAATATTCCGACTGGATTCTGGATGAACTTCCAATCGACCCAAGGAGAAGAGTCATTTTTTTTCAAAGTTGAACTCTGTATTCTTTGGGTACTTGGGATATTTTGAGGCCAAGAAGGAGTATCTTCTGCGTGGACCCTTGCAATTGACCGCATTGAGATTTGTTCAGATATACGCGTACTCTGGCCTGCGTATTTTCAGATGTACGGAGAGTCCTAGATCTGTAAATGTAGATGAGTGAAAAATCACAAGTTCGTAGCCTCTCAAGCGTAAAAGCTGCTGAGCATAAAAGCATCCGGGCGTAGAACTGTAGATTTGTAGCCTCTGAAAAGAAAATCTTCCGAGCGTAAAGTTGTGGATTTGTTGCCTCTGAGCGTAAAAGCCATTGAGCGTAAAATCATAGATTTGTAGCTTCTGAGCGTGAAGTCGTAGGTTTATAGCCTCTCGAGCATAAAAGCTACCGAGCATAAAGGTATCCGGGCATAAAACCATAGACTTATAGCCTGTGAGCGTAAAACCGTAGATTTGCAGCTGTTGAGCGTAGAAAGCTCCTTAGCATAAAATCACGAATCTACTTTGCACGAAAACTTTTCGAATTTGCTGACTGTCCGCCTTCCCTGAGTAATAGGCTGACGTGGTCCCCGATCATAACCGAATATTAAATGTCGAACTTGGTTAGGGATTCGAGGAGTCCATCCGAACTCTATATATATCCCAAGGCTTTCAGAGAAAAACTTTTTATCTGTCTTTTTGTAAAAGAAAGCCTTCGACTATTCGAGTTCTTTTCTTCGTTTCTTCTCCGAGCATTCCGAGTTTTCAGCAATGACCCCAAAACCAATCTCTTCCTCTAAGGGAAAGAAAGCTGCCTCCTCTTCTCGCTCTTCTGCTCATGCAAGGGCGACTCCGGTCGGGCAAGGCGATCTTTATTCTGAACGAAGTATCCCACCGACTAGCTGTGTGCCGGGCGTTAAAGGTAAAGCGTTTGGGACGACGAGAACGACGAAAATCCTTCGCACATGTTGTACGTGAACGCGCTAGGTTGTCATCTGTGCTGATAGCCTCTTTGAGGAAGATGATGCACAGAGATGTTTCATCTTTTACGCCCATATTTCTAATGTATCAGCGTAAAAGCTCTATATTTTCGCAGTCTGGCGTAAAAGCACAGACTGTCGAAACTTGGCGTATACCATAAAATTTGAGTGTTACGCTTCTGGATGAAAATTTTGGCATAGTAACTCAAACTTTGGCAGTCTGGCGTAAAGCACAGACTGTCGAGTTTTTTGTGTATACTGCCAGTCTTGAATTTTACGCCTTGGAATAAGATTCCAGCGTAAAAGATCAAGTTTTCACAGTCTTGGCATAAAGCACATACTGTTGCCTCTTGGCATATGCTGCAAGATTGTAATGTCTAGTATAGAAACTGATGTATTTTTTTCTTGCATTTTGAAGTTAACTTGCATGCGTCTCCGCTGGCCGAGGTGATGGTGTCACGACCCGCACCCGGGGTAAGGGTACTAGTCGGAAACAACGCCCAGCCTACGCCGCAGAATCGGCGGTAGAACGCTGTCTAGAAAGTCTATCTAATATAATGAACCACCAAAAGATAGTGTACTCAATCACAGAACTAAGATAGAATGAACACGAATCAGATAAGAATAAAATAGTCACAATACAACTCATGAGTCTAAAATAATACATCAATGAGTCTGAAGAAAAATACAGAAATATGCTGGAGACAAATCCAGTACAAAAGAATACTACAAACTATAAAGCTACAACTCCAGGGTCAACTGTCTCAGTTGGGATAAGTCCCTCTTGAGCCAGGGTCTCAGAATCTAAACCCACAATATCCTGGGGTCCATAATAGGTAGGGTACTCCTCAGTGTCATCTGGAAAAATATATCCAGTCAGGAAAGGAGCAGAGTACAACCCTAACAGTAGTTCTCAAATAATGATAAAAACTATGTAACAGTAAGTAGCTGTGGATAAACAAGATGCATAAATAGATATAAGAAATGTATAGACAATAAGGAAGTACTGGAAAGAAATACAATAATGAACAATATGCTGATAGAACAAGAATACTAATGACTAAGTGTGTGAGTACTAGCTTTAACATGTGATCGGCTTAGGAACTTGCACAAGAGTATAATGGCCTGGCTGATTATACGTGCGGTGTATGATCAACACTCACAAGGAACAAGACATGCACAAGGAGGGTATGATCACATATCTACACTAAAATACTCCCCACCCCGACTGGTATAATAGATCCAACCACGGTACGTTATGGCACTAGATTCCCCAAGAAGATAGCTAGTCTCCCCGAGAATCGGTGTCTGTATATGTACAAGATAACCAATGAAACAATACTTGCACCATATACACCATATACCAAGGAATAACATCTCATGACGAGATCCGGATATACCAATCCGTGTAACCATAGTGTCAAGAGAACATGTATATCTACACTAGATACAACGAACATAGAGGATATCATAAATGAGAAACTATCAGAGAATGTACTCGCCTGAAGTCCAAAGAACAGTCTCACAAATGTCTGACTCGGTGCCTCGAAGACCTAGATATGGAATACCACATTAATACAAGGTCCCGGAAAGAGAACAAGTCAAACTAGGCAATTTCTAGGTCAATAAGTCAATTCTAAGTCAAAAGTCAACTATGGTCAACTCTAAAGTCCACTAAAGTCAAACATGGTCAAACCCAAAGTCAACCTCACAAGACATCTATAAAATAATATAGAGATAAACTACAATAATTTAGGAATCAAATTAGATTCAAAAAGAACTCACACAAAGTATACTAATAATATAATTAATATATACCCTAAAATAATATATATACAACCCAACATTTATATAAATAACATAATATATTATTACAATTATTATTCCTCACCAAACACATATATATATATATACATATATATATATACAATTATAATATATAATATATACATTAAATCTGTCAAAGCGTCATTGAAAAACAGTGAATAAAATAGGATTAAATCAAAACAGTTTAAATAGTGACAGTCGGGACTGTCACCGAAGGACTGTCACCGAAACCCAAATAATAAACTGCCACTGCTTTGGTTTTCGCTGACAGTTAAACTGTCGCGGAAAAGCGTCGCAGAAAAACTGCTGTTTTTCGCTGCTGCAATTAATGACAGGTTTGTCATTAATTGCCCGAAGGCTACAGCGGCTGCTATTAGTCGGCTAATTAATGACAGTTTTTACTGTCATTAATTCACTGTCACTAAAACAAGTTATATATATATAATTATATATATAAAAACAGAATATATAAAACAATATATATATATATATATATATATATATATATATATAAACAGAATATATAAAACAGTATATATATATATATATATAAACCATTAATACAAAAATGTACATATATATATTAATATACACATAAACTTATACCTTCAAATATTTAACAAAGAACATATAATTTATATGGCTAGAAGCACACCTAAAATATTTACATTAATATCCAAATAATTACATAATAATTATAAATAATATAATTACACAATTAAACATACAAATATATTTTATAAAACATTTTATGTATAAATTATATTATTTAACAAGTAGTAACATATATATTTGCATGCAAGAAAGCTACATATTATATTGTACATTATATTAGCACACCCAAAATATAGATCTATGCTACAATAATTACTATAATAAATACACAAAATAAATATTTAATATCCATATATATATACTAATTATAAATGAAGAATTGAACCACAATTAATTAGATCTATGCAAAAATACACACAATTGGAGAGTATCTCACCGTATCCCACTAGATCTAGGATACGCATGCGACACGAGTCCAACACACAACCAAATACACCCCGAAGGACACAAACAAATCACAAATAATATTTATGAACAAATCAAAGCGTCAAAAGTAGATCTATGTGTCCGTGTCAAAATACGACATGTTCAAAGCCCCGTGTCGGAGGAAAACCCCCAAATGACACGTATCACCAAATAGTTGGGATACGAACCACAAGTATCCCAATATGGACACGACACTAGCCTCAAACACAAATCTCATGTTCAATTGATCTATAGGATCAATTGACACACACAACAAAATATAAATTCGGAATTCCAACAAAATTGACACAAAAAGTACCATAACTTTCTCCATGGGTCTCCTATGAACACAAAACAAAGTCCTATGGGTACTACATATATATAGGTTGATTTTACATGATTAAATCTCAGATTTAGAAGCTATTTAAATGGGAAAATCTGAATTATACCTATTGGAAGATGGATTCCCAATGAAACCTCCAATTGAGATGAACTTGCTTCCAAATTGTAGATCCTTGCTCCTCTTTGTAGATCCTTGCTTCCTTCTTCTAGATCCTTGCTTCCTCCTTCTCTAATGGTGAATTGGGAAGAATTTGGAATGAATTTGGTAGAGAATTGGATTGGGAATGGAGGGAATTTGGTAGTGGGAGAATTCTAGATCTAGATTTGGAATGAGATGAGAGGAGAGAGAAATTTCCCCCCCTCTTTAATAGGCCGGCCATAGCCCCTCCCCCAAGCAATTGTAAAATGTCCAATGTACCCCTTGGGGCCTCTCATGAAAAAATAATTAAGGAAGGAAGCTTCTAGTCTAATCATTTAATTAATTTAATCCATCTTCTTAACCATGGGCTTTCTAAATGGGCCAAGTCTAACTAATTAATTCATGTTGGTCCATGGGTCCAAACTAAACTAGTTGGGTCCACTAAAATAAGTCCAAAATAATTAAATAATATCTAACAATAATTAAATAATACAACAAAAATTATTTACCATGCACAATATTTATTTAAATAGGAAATTACTAAAATACCCTTTTTTCTAAAATGTGGTAGTGACAAGTCTACCCTCCTTAAAATAATTTCGTCCTCGAAATTCAAAGACGAAAACTACCCCCAGAAAATCACAGAACAGAACTAAAAAATCACAACTAACTAATGAACAGAACATAACAATGAACAGAACATAACTAGAAATAACATACCTCAAGGTACAAACAAATATGGATAACGCTCTCGCATTTCATCCTCTCTCTCCCAGGTAGACTCCCCCGGAGAGTGATGCCTCCATGCGACGCGCACCAAAGGAATAGTTTGGTTCCTCAGCACCTTCTCTCTCCGATCCAGAATCCCAACTGGCTGCTCTGGATAGCTAAGAGTAGGGCCCACCTCTATCTCTGAGTGATCCAATACATGACTAAGATCTGCCACGTATCGTCTCAACTGTGACACATGAAACACGTTGTGCACTCCCTCCAATGCAGGTGGCAAGTCTAGTCTATAAGCAACTGCACCGACCCTCTCTAGAATAGTGAAAGGTCCAATGAATCGCGGACTAAGCTTTCCGCCTCCACCGAAGCGAATCGTGCCTCGTGTCGGAGAAATCCTCAGAAACACCAAACCACCCACCTAGAACAAAACACCACCTTAAAAACTTATCTATAACAAACAACCAAGAACAAGCACACAAAATAAAATCTAAACTATACCTCAAACTCCAAGGGTCTCCGATGGCTATCGGCCCAATGCCGTTGTCTGTCCTGCGCCACTCGAAGTCTGTCTCTGATCAACTGAACCTTCTCTGCTGCATCCACAACCATCTCTAGCCCAAGCAAAACTCTCTCTCCAACATCGTCCCAAGACAAAGGAGTACGACACCTTCGACCATATAGAGCTTCAAAAGGTGACATCTCTATACTGGCCTGGTAACTGTTGTTGTAAGCAAACTCTACCAAATGGAGATGGTCCTCCCAAGAACCCCCGAAATCTAGTACACAAGTGCGCAACATATCCTCGAGAGTCTGAATAGTCCTCTTTGACTGCCCATCTGTCTGGGGATGATATGCAGTACTGAACTTGAGCTGAGTGCCCAAACTCTCCTGCAAACTCCTCCAGAAATGAGAAGTGAAACGACTATCCCGATCTGAGACTATGCTGATGGAAACTCCATGTATCCTAACGATCTGCCTCACATACATCTCTGCCAGCTTCTCCGTAGACAAACCCACCTTGAAAGGCAAAAAGTGGGCCGACTTGGTCAATCTATCAACAATGACCCAAATCGTGTCTTTTCCTCCTGGAGATCGTGGTAGTCCGGACACAAAATCTATAGTAATGTGTTCCCACTTCCACTCTGGAATGGGTAATGGCTGAAGTAAACCTCCTGGCCTCTGCCTCTCGGCTTTCACCTGCTGGCACACTAAGCATCTGGATACAAACTGTGCCACTTCCCTCTTCATGCCATACCACCACACACTCTCTCGCATATCCCGATACATCTTGTTAGCACCTGGATGTATGGAATACTGAGAGCGATGCGCTTCCTGCAATATCTCCTCTCGTAACTCCCCACTAGGCACACACAATCTAACTCCATGCCTCAAAGATCCATCCTCTGCAATAGTGAAATCATCCTCCAATCCTGCTCTCACCTGAGCTCTGATACTCCTCAAAGATACGTCATCATACTGTGCTGCCTTGATCCTATCCATCAAATCTGAATATATCTGCAATCCCCATATCTGCATAGCACCACCCGGAACAATCACCTCAATGCCCAAGCTCTCCAAGTCCTCCAACAAATATCGATCCTGCGTCAAGAACATAGCTACCGGATACCTGCTCAAAGCATCGGCAACTACATTGGCCTTCCCAGGATGATATTGCAAAGAGATATCAAAATCCTTCATCAGTTCCAACCACCGACGCTGCCTCATGTTCAACTCCTTCTGCGTGAAAACGTACTTCAAGCTTTTGTGGTCTGTGAAGATCTCCACACGCTCTCCGTACAAATAATGTTTCCACAACTTCAGGGCGAATATGACAGCTGCCAACTCCAAATCATGGGTAGGATAGTTCTTTTCATGAGGACGCAATTGCCTGGATGCATAGGCAATTACTTTTCCATGCTGCTGAAGAACACAACCTAAACCCTTCCCTGATGCATCACTATAAATAGTGAAACCTCCGGACCCTGATGGCAACGTCAAAATAGGAGCAGACGTCAACCTCTTCTTCAACTCCTCAAAAGCAACCTGACAATCCTCCGTCCAAACAAACTCCACATCCTTCCTTGTGAGTCTGGTCATCGGCTCGGCAATCCTCGAAAAATCTTGTACAAACTTCCTGTAGTAGCCTGCCAATCCCAAGAAACTCCTGATCTCTGCTACCGAACTCGGAGTCTTCCAAGATTCCACTGCTGAAATCTTCTTCGGATCTACTGAAATACCATCACCAGTCACAACATGCCCCAAGAATTCCACCTTGTCCAAGAAAAACTCACATTTGGACAACTTTCCATACAACTTCTCCTTCCTCAGCACATCCAACACAATCCTCAAATGCTCCTCATGCTCCTCCGGTGTCCTCGAGTATATGAGTATGTCGTCGATGAACACCACCACGAACTTGTCAAGGTACTGGTGGAACACCTTGTTCATCAAGTTCATAAATACCGTCGGTGCATTAGTCAAACCAAACGGCATCACCATAAACTCGTACTGACCATACTGAGTTCTAAAAGCAGTCTTCGGTATGTCCTCCGGCTTCACCTTCACCTGATGGTAGCCTGATCTCAACTCTATCTTAGAAAACACCTTCGCACCACTCAACTGATCAAACAGATCATCAATCCGTGGCAAAGGATACTTATTCTTGATAGTGAGATTATTCAAAGCCCTGTAATCAATGCACATACGCACTGATCCATTCTTCTTCGGTACAAACAATACCGGGGCTCCCCATGGTGAAGAACTCGATCTGATAAACCCCTTATCCTGCAATTCGTCCACCTGCTTCTTCAACTCGACCAGCTCGCTGTTGTTTACTCTATAGACATGCTGCAAAATCGGTTCTGCACCTGGCACCAAGTCTATAGAAAATACAATATCTCGATCTGGCGGCAATCCTGGCAATTCTTCAGGAAACACATCCAAAAATTCTGCTATCAACGGATGTGGCAACTCCTTGTCTTCCACCATAGCTCCACAAATAATGCCTTCTTCCTGCTCGCAGTTGCTCTAGCAAACTCGAACTCTGGCTCTCCTGGCGGACCAAACAAAACTCTACCTCCTCTACAATCTATGCTAGCACGGTGCCTACTCAACCAATCCATCCCGAGTACAATGTCGTAGCTCGAAAGTGGCATTACAAGTAGACACGCACTCAACTCCCGGCCTCCCAAAGTAACTCTCCGATCCTTGCAAATATCATTAACTAGGATAATGCCTCCCCCGGTCATGATCTTGCAAGTCCTAAGCAAAGACTCAGCTACCAAACCATGCTTTAGAGCAAAAGAAACAGATACAAAACTATGGGAAGCACCACTATCAAACAAAGCTAAAGCTGGAATGGAATCAAGAAGAATAGAACCTGCGATGACATCTCCGGTGGGTTCCTCCTCTTCGACTGTCATAGCAAACGCTCGTCCCTGCCGAGCACCTCCCTGCTGCTGATGCTGGACAAAATGCTGCTGCTGTGTCGGAACCGGTCCCCTCGGTTGTGCTGCAGGTGGTCTCATCTATGCCCTCGAAGCTGGAGCTGCTCCCTGAACTGCACGACGAGGACACTCCCTCAATTGATGCCCTTCAGTACCACAATACAAACAAACTCCTAGCCTCTTTCTGCAAACTTCCCAGATGTGGCCGGGCTTCTTGCAGAAGTTGCATAGAGCTTGCTGTAACTGCCTCTGTTGCTGAGGTGCCTGGTGAAAAGGCGCTCTAGCTGGAGTCTGGTTCTGCTGTGGCTGCTGGAAAGGTCTGGACTGGAAATGAGGACGTTTGGCAGATACTGCACTGCCGTTGGCCCCCAGAAAAGAATCACGGTCTTTCTTGGTCTTCAAACCCAGATCCCGCTCAACCTTGCGTGCCTCCGCAAGTATCTCCGAGTATGTCTCATAAAAAGACGGAATGAGAATCTTTACCTCCCAGTTTAGACCCTCTCGAAAACGAATAGCTCGAACCTCCGGCTCCCTCACCAGATACTCTGCAAATCAGCTCAGCCTACCGAACTCTGCAGCGTATTCCTCCACAGACATGCTTCCCTGAATGAGACTCTCAAATTGTCTCCCCAAGTCAAGCCTGTCTATCCGGGCGAAAAACTTTTTCTTGAAAAGGTCCCTGAATACCTCCCAAGATTGTCCTGCGTCAACTAGAACCGGCTCATTCCTGAACCAGGTACGAGCGACGTCGAACAGTTGAAGTCCTACTGCCTCAACCTTCAGATCTTCAGAAAGACGGGACACCCTCATAAGACGCTCAATGTCCTCGAGCCAATCATCAGCATAGACGATGCCCTCCGTCCCTTTGAAAACCCTAGGCTCCAGTTTCTTGAAGTCCTGAATGTTGCCTGGCCGAAGCTGAGCAACCTGAGGAACAACCTGCTGCTAGACCGGAACTCCTCTCTCAACTACAGCACGAGCAAGCTGATGAGCACTCTCGATGCCCTGCCGTAGAACGTCGGTCTGCCTCTGATGTGCCTCCGACTGAGCCCTCTGTGCCTCGAGCATCTCACGAAACAAAGTAAACATCTGTGACACCTCTGCTGGCACAGGAGGTGGAGGTGGAAGCCCCTCAGATACAGCTGGCACAGTCCTCTGAGTGGGTGGTGGACCTCCGAAAGCAGCTGACACTCCAATCACCGGAGAAGTGACTGGTGCAGGCCCTCGGGATGTCGCAGACCTCTCAGAAACTGCTCTCCCTTGCTGTGATCTAGTCTTAGGCGGCATCCTGAGACAAAGCGAAAGAAAGAATCAATATGGCACAAGATGTAAGATATTCAAGGAAAGGACAGTTTAAGAGATCAAGTATCAATATCAAAGGAGAATAGTTGAATCAAAAGAATTTTCCTAGATGTGATTATCTCAGCCTATATCCTATATCCTATCGCAGGCTCGCAGTAGTACAACTAAGTTGTCGCACTACCACGATATCACATACTTGTGAAGCTAGACCTGTATGGGCCACCACCAAAAATGTGTCACGACCCGCACCCGGGGTAAGGGTACTAGTCGGAAACAACGCCCAGCCTACGCCGCAGAATCGACGGTAGAACGCTGTCTAGAAAGTCTATCTAATATAATGAACCACCAAAAGATAGTGTACTCAATCACAGAACTAAGATAGAATGAACACGAATCAGATAAGAATAGAATAGTCACAATACAACTCATGAGTCTAAAATAATACATCAATGAGTCTGAAGAAAAATACAGAAATATGCTGGAGACAAATCTAGTACAAAAGAATACTACAAACTATAAAGCTACAACTCCAGGGTCAACTGTCTCAGTTGGGATAAGTCCCTCTTGAGCCAGGGTCTCAGAATCTAAACCCACAACATCCTGGGGTCCATAATAGGTAGGGTACTCCTCAGTGTCATCTGGAAAAATATATCCAGTCAGGAAAGGAGCAGAGTACAACCCTAACAGTAGTTCTCAAATAATGATAAAAACTATGTAACAGTAAGTAGCTGTGGATAAACAAGATGCATAAATAGATACAAGAAATGTATAAACAATAAGGAAGTACTGGAAAGAAATACAATAATGAACAATATGCTGATAGAACAAGAATACTAATGACTAAGTGTGTGAGTACTAGCTTTAACATGTGATCGGCTTAGGAACTTGCACAAGAGTATAATGGCCTGACTGATTATACGTGCGGTGTATGATCAACACTCACAAGGAACAAGACATGCACAAGGAGGGTATGATCACATATCTACACTAAAATACTCCCCACCCCGACTGGTATAATAGATCCAACCACGGTACGTTATGGCACTAGATTCCCCAAGAAGATAGCTAGTCTCCCCGAGAATCGGTGTCTGTACATGTACAAGATAACCAATGAAACAATACTTGCACCATATACACCATATACCAAGGAATAACATCTCATGACGAGATCCGGATATACCAATCCGTGTAACCATAGTGTCAAGAGAACATGTATATCTACACTAGATACAACGAACATAGAGGATATCATAAATAAGAAACTATCAGAGAATGTACTCGCCTGAAGTCCAAAGAACAGTCTCACAAATGTCTGACTCGGTGCCTCGAAGACCTAGATATGGAATACCACATTAATACAAGGTCCCGGAAAGAGAACAAGTCAAACTAGGCAATTTCTAGGTCAATAAGTCAATTCTAAGTCAAAAGTCAACTATGGTCAACTCTAAAGTCCACTAAAGTCAAACATGGTCAAACCCAAAGTCAACCTCACAAGACATCTATAAAATAATATAGAGATAAACTACAATAATTTAGGAATCAAATTAGATTCAAAAAGAACTCACACAAAGTATACTAATAATATAATTAATATATACCCTAAAATAATATATATACAACCCAACATTTATATAAATAACATAATATATTATTACAATTATTATTCCTCACCAAACACATATATATATACATATATATATATACAATTATAATATATAATATATACATTAAATCTGTCAAAGCGTCATTGAAAAACAGTGAATAAAATAGGATTAAATCAAAATAGTTTAAATAGTGACAGTCGGGACTGTCACCGAAGGACTGTCACCGAAACCCAAATAATAAACTGCCACTGCTTTGGTTTTTGCTGACAGTTAAACTGTCGCGGAAAAGCGTCGCAGAAAAACTGCTGTTTCCCGCTGCTGCAATTAATGACAGGTTTGTCATTAATTGCCCGAAGGCTACAGCGGCTGCTATTAGTCGGCTAATTAATGACAGTTTTTACTGTCATTAATTCACTGTCACTAAAACAAGTTATATATATATATAATTATATATATATAAACAGAATATATAAAACAATATATATATATATATATATATATATATATATATATATATATATATATATATATATATATATATATATATATATATATATATATATATATATATATATATAAACAGAATATATAAAACAGTATATATATATATATATATAAACCATTAATACAAAAATGTACATATATATATTAATATACACATAAACTTATACCTTCAAATATTTAACAAAGAACATATAATTTATATGGCTAGAAGCACACCTAAAATATTTACATTAATATCCAAATAATTATATAATAATTATAAATAATATAATTACACAATTAAACATACAAATATATTTTATAAAATATTTTATGTATAAATTATATTATTTAACAAGTAGTAACATATATATTTGCATGCAAGAAAGCTACATATTATATTGTACATTATATTAGCACACCCAAAATATAGATCTATGCTACAATAATTACTATAATAAATACACAAAATAAATATTTAATATCCATATATATATACTAATTATAAATGAAGAATTGAACCACAATTAATTAGATCTATGCAAAAATACACACAATTGGAGAGTATCTCACCGTATCCCACTAGATCTAGGATACGCATGCGACACGAGTCCAACACACAACCAAATACACCCCGAAGGACACAAACAAATCACAAATAATATTTATGAACAAATCAAAGCGTCAAAAGTAGATCTATGTGTCCGTGTCAAAATACGACATGTTCAAAGCCCCGTGTCGGAGGAAAACCCCCAAATGACACGTATCACCAAATAGTTGGGATACGAATCACAAATATCCCAATATGGACACGACACTAGCCTCAAACACAAATCTCATGTTCAATTGATCTATAGGATCAATTGACACACACAACAAAATATAAATTCGGAATTCCAACAAAATTGACACAAAAAGCACCATAACTTTCTCCATGGGTCTCCTATGAACACAAAACAAAGTCCTATGGGTACTACATACATATAGGTTGATTTTACATGATTAAATCTCAGATTTAGAAGCTATTTAAATGGGAAAATCTGAATTATACCTATTGGGAGATGGATTCCCAATGAAACCTCCAATTGAGATGAACTTGCTTCCAAATTGTAGATCCTTGCTCCTCTTTGTAGATCCTTGCTTCCTTCTTCTAGATCCTTGCTTCCTCCTTCTCTAATGGTGAATTGGGAAGAATTTGGAATGAATTTGGTAGGGAATTGGATTGGGAATGGAGGAAATTTGGTAGTGGGAGAATTCTAGATCTAGATTTGGAATAAGATGAGAGGAGAGAGAAATTTCCCCCCCTCTTTAATAGGCCGGCCATAGCCCCTCCCCCAAGCAATTGTAAAATGTCCAATATACCCCTTGGGGCCTCTCATGAAAAAATAATTAAGGAAGGAAGCTTCTAGTCTAATCATTTAATTAATTTAATCCATCTTCTTAACCATGGGCTTTCTAAATGGGCCAAGTCTAACTAATTAATTCATGTTGGTCCATGGGTCCAAACTAAACTAGTTGGGTCCACTAAAATAAGTCCAAAATAATTAAATAATATCTAACAATAATTAAATAATACAACAAAAATTATTTACCATGCACAATATTTATTTAAATAGGAAATTACTAAAATATCCTTTTTTCTAAAATGTGGTAGTGACAGATGGGTTCCGCTGCCGTGATGCTGCATTCCAACTACTTGGAGGATTTGTCCTACGTGAGATTTCCCATCTCTGGACCCTAATATCCTGAAGGAAGGGGGATCCTGATATCGTCCCAAGGAGAGCGAATGATGTTGAGCATGATCAACAAAGAGCCCCTGACGTCTATAGACGGGGGCACAATATATAAAATTGGCTTTTCTCTTCGGGGACATGATTGACAAGCAGTCCCAGACGAAGCCCAAGAAAGTGCTCTGGGTTTTCCCTGCAGGGGGCTTGGTCCTGTATCTGCCCAAGATGCTGAGGGACTACCCCATCTCGGCATTCTTCCATGCCACACATCCCAGGAGGATGTCGTGGACACTGACTTCCGATCTTCACGGCCAGCCGGGGAAGATATTTCATCAGAAGGGATCTGACCAGGGGTAATTTGTCAGCCGTCCTTCCGGTCCAGTCATGCCGTTCAGGGGATTATTTTCGGGCGTTGTCCCGAGTGAGGACACTGCTCCATTCCAGCCAGTCCAAATACCGACTTTCTGCAATAATTTTATAGGGCACGGAGGAGTATACCCCAAGGTTAATCCTCGGACAAGTAGGTGGATCACCCCTACAAATCTTCGATGGGCTCGTTTAGCTGACTAGGCCCTGAAGCATTTTCAGACCGAGCTGGAGAGCATTGGTCTGTACGCAGCTGTGAGTGCTACCAGTGTTGGGTTACCTCTCAACCCTAGCATGCTTCTGGCCTTGATGGAGCAATATATCTCGGTCACCAGGACTTTCGCCACTCCACTGGGGGAGTTGGGATTGGCCCTCCACGAAATGGCAAAGATCTCGAGACTGCCGATGGGGGATACTCCTTACGAAGAGTATGTTCCCACAAACCGGGAGCTGGGGGATTCAGACCCTCGGGTAGTGGCAGTATACTAGGAGCTGATGTGCTATTACCTTGCTTGCACCGCCTTTTATAATGAACCTTCAGATTTGGCTCATACCAATAAATGGGCGTCCTACCTCTTCTTTCACCGAGCCAGGGCTGCTAAGCCAGAGAAGGTCTTGGATACTAAGGATCAGCCTCTGATCTTTCTGAGCGTGCTTAGTGCTCAGGTAGTCGACGATCTTATGGAAGACGCTGGGGCTCCAGATCAGATTCTCGACGAAGGGATAGAGAAATATCCTGCAGGCACTAAGGCCTACAGTTATTTGAGGCACTGTCGCAGGCCTCTGTCCAAGGAAGCTCAACTGGCAGGCTTTCTTTCTATATGGCTGCGCCGACTGGTGGTACCCGATATTGCATCTGCGGATCACATTCACCACAACACCTTGTGGCCTGCAGTGCATCTGGTGTTCGGGGCAAGACTGGGTTTGCTTTCTGCCATGGTTTACCGGATACAAGCTGGCCTGAGGGCCATTACTGATGGGCTGCTTGCCGATAAAACTCGACGTGATAGCTTTCCTAGGGTAGAATTACCATACCTGTATTTGATGGGATGGTTAATTCTCCATAACCCCAGGGTGATGTCTCCTGGCTCTGGCAGCAGTTAGGGGGTAGTTTCTCGCTGAATTACAAGAATTCCTCCTGGAACGTGAGTACAGTTTTAGACTGTCGACGGGCACTGAATTTCAGTCACAGCTGGAAGCTCTTCTGCACTGTCCCCTCTGTACATCTCAATCAACAGGGGCACAGACTTCAGGACTTAGGCGACGGAAAGACCGTTCTTTCTCTTGAGGCTTTTAATTGGTTGGTTTGCATTAGACCTTCCCATTTACTGTACAAAAGTGAAGACCAGTGCTTTTCGGAACCCTACTTGCCTAGTCGGTTTGCCAGGCAGCTTGGGTATGACCAATTGCACGTGGGCAATGCCGTCACCAGCTTCAGGTCCAGGGGTGGACTTATCGATGGAGAGAGAGGCTGGCGATACTTTATCATGGGTTACACTGAAGCAACTTTTACTGTGCCCACCATTTTACTCTCCACGGAGCTGCGCATCCTCCACTCGTATGCCCAGTTTTATGTGACAACCAACACCTTCCATTGCGATTTTGATATGCGTAGAAGTTTTAGGATGCCCTCTTCTAAGTCTGAGGAAGATACGAAATCCCCTCAGTTTCCTCCGATGAGGGTGAAGATGCCGTCAATCCAGATGAGCCTTTGTTGGCAGTATCGAGGGGTGAAATACCTCCGCCTGCAGGGCCTCTGGTCATCTCTAGTAAGCGAAGGGCTCCTGCTCCGAAGGAGACTTCCCCTCGCAAGAAGAAGAAGAAGACGGTTAGTCGTCCTCTCAGGATTCCCGGCCATGAGGCTCCTAGAAGGGAACCTGCTGTTTCCCCTGTCGGGGACGATTCTTTGATTGGAGGTTCCTCGCCTTTTAGAGAGGGAACCTCTACAGTTCCGGCTGGCGGTGCCGAAGAATCTCTGTTTGAGGTTGCTGTCGCTGCTACCTCTTCAGGTAGTGGGACGAGATCGCCTTCGGGGCCGAACCGAATAAGGATATCTTTATCCAGATCATCATCGGGAGAGACCCCTGCCGTGTCTGTCAGTGCACCCAGCAAGATTCTACCTGATGAACCTCGATTGGATCTGGGTGAAGACTCGGAAGAATACCTGCCGATGTCAGTTAGCACACCCCATTCTCCAGGTATGACAGCTTGCTTAGCATCATTAAGAAATAATTTAACTGTACTGGCTGCAGACACGACATATATACTGTCGGCCATGGGTAAATGTCATCTTTATGCCTCTTTTTAGGAAAATTAACATCACGTTGATATTAACTTTCTTCTGTCTCCTTTTTAGGGGAAGACATCTACGGGGAGGGCAGTGTTGATGCCCTTTTTGGCTCTGTTTTAGCTCCTGGCGATGACATGGAGGTGCCCGACTTCGGAGAGTAAGCACTTTCGGGTGCCGGCTCGCCTGAAACAGCTCCGCTATCTCGAGAGGAGGATGAACCTGTCGTTACGACAATACCTCCTTTGAGTACGCCGGCCGTTTCGTCTGCTGTTGGCGCATCTTCTTTTGTCGCACCATCTGTTGAGGCGATGACTGTGGCAACGTCGTCGACAGTCATTCCTAGAGGGGGATTCTCTGATATTGCAGCCACCCCCAGCACCCACTTGAATCTCACCATGTTGGTTGAGCATTTTTTACCATTTTCTACGCCACTTTGAAGATGCTGATATCAATGGTGCTGGAGAAGAACTTAGGCTTTGAGGCTCTGAGGACGTCCTGCAACCTTACTATAGCGCAGATTAGACATTTCAGTGACATTGGAAGAGATGATGCGCTAGAGCAGATAGTTAATGGTTTGGAACAACCCATTAACGAATATTTGCAGCTATCTTGAGGCAGCGTCGACAGTCTCGTTCAAGCTAGGTTTGACTCCTTGACTGCAGAGCTTGCTGGGCAACTGGAATCTCTGGACAAATCCGTCCAGGAACAGCAGCAGGAGATGGATCAAGAGCGTGCCGAGTTGGAGTATGTCATTCCCCAGCTGACTCAATGCGAAGTCGAATATGGGGAAGTGATAGCAAGGGTCCGCAGATTGAGAGATAAACTCGCTCAAGCGGAGGAGGAGGCTGTCTCTTTGTCGGCAACTCGAGATGTGCTAAAGAATCGGAGGAAGACCGCTCAACAGAATCTGACGCATGTGGGTGTCATCCACGCGGGTTTCGTACATACTCGGTCCGAGCTATCTGCCTTAAACAATAATGCAGCAAGGTTGGAGCAGGCTCGTACCGACGTCTTGAACTCCAGGGATGAGAGAATGGCTGCTCTGGCACGGCAGATTCGCGACCTATCCGCTCCCCCCAAATAATATATTTTTTTGCTTTTTAATATAATTTTGCTCTTTCTGGGAATAATAAAGAGGCTTTCATCTGACTTTGTGGACCCATCATTTTGGAATATAAATGACATGTTTGGGTGAAAGTGATATCAGAGGTAATATGGACGTGATATACTCTCGGTAAGCTTCAGTTGAACATATCTATTCAGAGGTTATATGGACATGATAGAATACGATCCAACTAAAATTGTACACAAAACACTATCAGAGGTAATATGGACGTGATAGGTCTTGAAGTTCCAAATTAGTTAAACATATCTATTCAGAGGTTATATGGACATGATAGAATACGATCCAACTAGTTTCATTTTGGAAGTAGTATTGTCAGAATGAGATCTTCACCATACTCCATTCGAGTGAAGGAGGTTAAGCATAGTACCTTTTCAGGAATTTGCCATTAATAGGAGCCATCAACAAGTCTCCATTAGGCTTGGCTAACCTGTAAGCGCCGTTCGAGAATGTCGTCTCGATCACATAAGGGCCTTCCCATTTGGGCTGAAATTTTCCCTTACTCTTGTGAGTAAGGATCATCGGCCTTCTCACAGCTAAAACTAGCTCGCCAACTTTGAACACTCTTTCCTTTACTTTTTGATTAAAAGATCTAGAAATACGTGCCTGGTAGAACGTGATGCGCTGTTGAGCTTGGAGGCATTTCTCGTCTAATCCTTCTAACTCTTGAAGCCTTAATAGGTCATTCTTTTCTTGAGTCAACTCATTAGCCACTGCTATCCTGAGTGACGGAATTTGGACTTCGATGGGGAGAACTTCTTCACTCCCATAAACTAGTGAGAATGGGGTACAACCTGTCGGTGCCCGTACCGTTGTGCGGTATGCCCAAAGACATTCTTCTAGCTTCTCATTCCAATCCCTCTTATTCGAAGAGACGAACTTTTTTAAGAGTTTGATAATGGTTTTGTTGAAGGCTTCCGCCAAACCATTAGCAGCAGGATTGTATGCCGTAGAGGCCACATTTTGTATCCGATTTTTATCGTAAAATCGATAAAATGCTTGGCTGATAAATTGAGGCCCATTGTCATGAATTATCCTTCGGGTATCCCAAAGCGATAAATGACATGATGCTTGATGAAGCTGATCATATTAGATGTCTTCACCTCTACAAGAGGGATCGCCTCTGTCCATTTGGAGAAATAATCCGTGATGGCCAGTATGAACTGGTGACCTCTGGAAGAAGACGGGTGAATAGGACCAATGATATCCATACCCCATGCTTCGAAAGGCCAGGATGCAACCGTAGGATGTAGATGTTCAGAAGGTTGATGTATAAAGTCTGTATGGACCTGACAAGCTCTGCATTGTCTTGCATACTTTATTGCATCTGTAATCATAGTAGGCCAGTAATAGCCCATCCTCCTGATGCGATCCTATAGCTTAGGACCGGGTTGATGCGCTCCGCATACGCCGTCGTGAGCTTCACGGATAATCCGCTGTGCTTCGTCATCTGAGAGATATCTCAATAGCAGTCCGTCGTAGGTCCGGCGATATAGACATTGTGAAGAAGCATCATGATAGAAGCGTAATGATCGTCTTTTGACGGATACTGCTTCTTTAGGGTCCTCCGATAAGATTCCGTATGCCACAAAATCTATAAAGGGACTTCTCCAGTCTCTCTTAGGAGGATCTGTGTTCATGCGTAGCTGCGTTCTATGTGAAAGTTGTTTTTCACACAGAACAAATCTCTGTTGAGAAGAATCACCGAATTCTTTCTCCTTATAGGAATAGCTAGATCTGCTGCTAGACTGGCTAGGGCATCAGCTTCCAGATTCTGGGATCGAGGTACATGCTCTAGGAAGAACCCTTTGAACGTCATGGCTATCTCGACCGTTGCTTGGTGATAAGGGATGAGGTCTGGATTCCGGACTTCATATATTTCTCTGACTTGATTGACGATCAACAGAGAATCACCGAAAGCTTCCAGAGATTCGACGTCCAATTCTTTAGCGACTTGGAGTCCGATTAGCAGAGCATTATACTCCGCCACGTTATTAGAACAGGGCTCGCTAAGAGAATATGTCCGATAGATGACGAGTTTATCAGGAGTGACCAGGATAATTCCTACTCCTGAAACCACGTTTCCCCTGGGACCAGTCCTGGAGGCGCCATCGAAGAATAGTTGCCATGTATTACTTTCCACTGCGGAATTACATTCTGCAACTTCGTCGGGGATGTCCTCGTATAGTTTGGAGGTCTCCGGAATCGGGTGAGCAGCTAGGAAGTCAGCCAATGCTTGGCCCTTGACGGACTTCTGAGGGACATACACCATGTTATATGGTGTTAAATAATATTGCCCAAGTCGCGAGTCGGGAATTAAGAACACTTGGCTTGTTCATCAGTACCCGAAGATGATTGATCCTGGAGATGATATGAATAGTTTGTCCTGTGACATAGTGTCGCATTTTTTGAATAGCGAATATCAGATCCAAGCACTCTTTCTTCACTGGATTGTACCGATGTTCGGCCCCAACCATCATCCTGCTTAGGTAGTAGATAGCCTGTTCATGACCCACATCATTCTTCTGTGCGAGAAGAGCTCCCAGAGAATGATCCATCGCTCGAACATACAGCAAGAATGGTCTTCCTATGACGGGAGGCACCAGAACTGGAGGATTTGTGAGGTAGCATTTGATGTCATTAAACGCTTGCTGATAGGCTTCGTCCCATACGAAGGATACACCTTTCTTCATGAGACGAGAAAAGGCTGACATTTCCCGGAGAGGTTGGATATGAATCTCCGGATGTAAGCCAGACGACCTTAAAATCCCCTGAGTTCCCTCAGATTATGGGGTGATCGCATTTCCAGGATGGCCTTGACTTTATCAGGGTCCACTTGAATGCCTTTTGCAGTGATGACAAATCCCAGAAATTTGCCACTGGATACACCAAGAAAGGACTTTGTAGGATTCATTTTGAGTTGATGTTGGCGCATCAACTCAAATACTGTCTTCAAGTCTTGGGTGTGATTATCCTTGAGGCAGCTTTTGACAGCTATATCGTCCACGTAACATTCTACTATTTTGTGCAAATGCTCATGGAATATGTTACTCATAGCCCGTTGGTACGTAGCCCCGGCATTCTTTAATCCAAAGGGCATGACCGTATAGCAATATACCCCCAATGGTGTCCGGAAGGCAGTATGCTTCTCGTCTTCAAGATGCATCTTGATTTGATTGTATCCTGAAAATCCATCCATGAAAGACATACGTTCAAAACTGCACGTATTGTCAATCATGACGTCTGTAATGGGAAGAGGAAACTCATACTTGGGGCAGGCTGCGTTCAGATCTCGGTAATCGATACAGACACGTACTTTTCCATTTTTTTCATGACTAGGACAACATTGGCGACCCAGTCAGGATATTGTTCTTCCCGGATGAAACCGCAGGCTATCAACTTCTTGATTTCAGCTTCAATGGCGTCCATCATATTCGGGCGGAACCGGCGTTGGTGCTGCTTCACAGGCTTCGAATCGGGCAATATATTGAGTTTATGAGTAGCCACCTTTGGATGAAGACCTAGCATATTCTCATAATTCCACGCAAAGATGTCGATATATTCTTTTATCAGCTGGATAATTTCTTTCCTTTCTTTTTTGGAAAGATTTTTACTGATAAATATCGGCTTTGGCGAAAGTTCATCCCCAACGTCAATCTGGATAACTTTATCTTCAGTGGGAGGTTCTCTCTGCTCAAACCGGAATTCCTATTGTGTATCTATTTGTTGAGCCCAAGAGTCATTGTCAAACGGTTCGGATTCTTGTTCGTCTGTTTTTAAGGAATCTGTCGATACCGTATTCACTAATAATGTTCGTTCGAGAGCATCAGATGAGTCAGATGGCGACGAGCCATTCTGGAAAGAGGAAAAGATATCCTCGTTTGACTTAGAAGTTGCAAGGGAGGTGGTATACCCTAACCCGAAATGAGTTCATTGACAGTAGGGATCACCGTGTAGCGGCATTCGTCTGCCTTTCCCATAGTTGAGACGTGGTTCCAGCTTCAAGTCATAACCCATACTTTGCATAATCTTCAAAGCTTGCGGGCTGTATCTGTAAACTTGCCTTTTACCAGCATCGTCATTGGAAGAATCTTCTTGTGCAGTCGGTTCGTTGCGCATGCGGCCGAAGACTATTGAACGCTGACTGCTGAAGGCAGGCAGGACAATGAAGATAGAATCCTGATATGGTCCGTATGTCGTGATGACATTGGATGATGACGCTACTTTCCACACATACGGATGATAGGAGTCTATAGCTTCCAAGAATTTTTGTGCTATAGGTTCTATATCGTCATGGGGAGAGGATTCCTGATTTGGAATTTGAGCATCAATATACTGGAAAAGAGGATCTTTATTATCATCTGAAACCGCGTTCCTGGTTGTATTTACATTAATCGGCTGCCTGTTGCGCCGAAGGCTGATGACCAAGGGTGGAGGCTTCTGGTTCAAAGTGATCACTAGAGGATCACCTCCTTTTTCTGACCTGGTTTTGGTTTAGGTGGATAGCCATAGGCTCGATGGCTTTTGGACGAGTAGTTCGCCCTTTCACCTTGATTGACAGAGGTTGCTCAGCAGAGGGTTCTTTTGGCTCCCGGTGGGATTCCTTCTCTGCTTCGCCTGATACCTCCTCCATGTAGTCTTGATTGTACAATATGGCATCAGAGTAGTAGGATTCTACTCCTTTAAATGGGTTCAGGTCCGCAAACTCCGTTTGTACTGTTCCTTGGGCATCTATATATTTAAAGCATTGATGTAGAGTCGAAGGAACGATGTTGTGGTCGTGGATCCAAGGTCTACCCAGGAGAATATTGTAGAATACCTCTGAATCAATGACATAATATGTAGCCACTGATCTGAGGTCATCAATCTGGATCCTCAGGCAAATTTTCCCCAACGGCTTACTTTTCCTGGCGTTGAAACCTACGATTGTAGTGGTGGTGTATGCCAATTCGCTGGTAGGAATCCTCAGCGGTCTGAGCAGACTATGAGGAATGATGCTGATTGATGATCCTGGATCTATGTGAATCCGGTCGACCTTCATGGAACTGACGTACCCGGTGTAATAGAGGGGTCTGTCATGCCTGTTATATTTTAACAGCATGTCATCTTGAGTGAAAGTGATATTCAGGACCACCTTCATCACACTGTGGCATTGAGGATATGCCATGGGTTCTTCATCAGGGGACTTGAGCTGGGTCAAGTATGCATCCGCTTGCATTAATGCTTCACTCAGGGCTTGACGAGTGTCTTGAGAGAGCCTGAGTAGTTCGAAGATGGATAACCTGGCTGGTGTATTAGCCAATTGGGCCAGGATGTCGAAGTTGTATGGCTTCTCCAAACCTTTGTTTTGAATATTTTTTAAAGGTTTATCGAAGCGCACTTCCTTCTGCTTTCCTTTGTCCATCGAAGTTGGTCTCGAAGGACCGGTCTCTAGTATGGCGGGTTCCGGTTTTGAAGGCTTGGCAGCTGAGGCATCTGTCGGTGCATCTTCCTGACTTGCTCCATAGTCTTTGAGGTAGGCTTTCCCTGAGCGGGTTCCAGTAGCAAAAACCTCATCTTCTGATGCCGAATGTGCCGTAATCATGTGACATGGTTTACGCTTCGAGTTCTCCTTGGACTTAGCTTTAGCAGCTTGAGTCTCTTCCTCGATTTCTGACACCAGATCTGGTTGAACCCACATAATCTCGCCTCGTTGGGTAGTTAAGGATACCAGGTCATGATTTTGACCCCTAGCTGGAGGGAGATTAACGATGTTCATCGTTGTCCGGAAAATAGGTGTAATACCGTCCGGGACTTCTTGGGGAGGCAGATTGCCAAATTGCAGAGAGATCATGTTGGCTGTGATCGTCTTCTCGCTGTTGCGTAGAGTGATGGCCTTAGCATCGATCAGCTCCTGGATCTTCCTCTTCAGTACATAACACGCCTTTGTAGGGTGGTGTATGTATCTATGAAAGATGCAGTACTTGGGGTTGTTAGTACTACCGACTTCATTAGGCCGCTTCTCCTCCGGAAGGGTAATCTTGCCGCTTTTGACGAGACACTCGAATATGCTCGGAATATCGTCGTCGTCGAAAGAGTATACTTCAATGGGCTTGGAAGTCCCAGGTTTCGTTTGTGTGGTTGCCGCAGTCTTTTGCCTGGACGTATTGATTGCCAGAGCTTCTTTTCCTTTGGAACCACGAGGATGGTCGCTGTTGGGGGATGACCTCTTGCCTTTATCGGAGGCAGAGATCATGATGCCATTATCATGCGCCTTCCGACTGTTGTCTTCCGCGACTACCGCTGAGACGATGAACAAGGGCCAATTATGGAACTGATATGGTCCTGTGAACACCGAGATTATGGGAAGAAGGTTCTTCCTGCAAATGTCCACCAATGCCGAGTCTGGAACTCCAGGAGGCATTTGCAAAGTGGCTTGACAAAAATATTCGATGAAAGTGCGAACGTCCTCTTTTTTCTTCTGCTTCACTTCGATGAGAGAGAACATAGACATGTCCATCCCTCCCTCGTAGAATCGTGCAAAGAATAAAGCCTTGAAGTCTTCAAAGGAAGTAATGCAGTTGTTCGCCAGGCTACGGTACCGCTGATAAGCCACTCCCGAGAGACAACCCTTGAACACCCGAGTGAGGAGGGCATCATTCCC
This sequence comes from Iris macrosiphon, assembly GCA_036927795.1. Taxonomy (NCBI): domain Eukaryota; kingdom Viridiplantae; phylum Streptophyta; class Magnoliopsida; order Asparagales; family Iridaceae; genus Iris; species Iris macrosiphon. The sequence continues at coordinate 103,446,817 of JAYESA010000004.1, forward strand.
TTGTAATAACACCATCATCATACTGAAGTAGTTCATATACTGACTCGGTGATATTTTTCCCTTGAACAAAGCCATAGTCTGCGGTTTGTATTTAGGAGGGAAATGGGCCTCTTCCCAGATAGCCGGGTAAGGCTGGTTGATTCCCAATTTCTTGAGCTGATCTTTATGCTTCAAGGCATCAAATTGGGCTTTCAACTCCTGTACTGCCTGCATCGGATTTTCAGCTGGTAGCGGGACCACGCAGTGGTGAGGGATCGGTTGTATCGTGACTCCAACAGGAGGTAATACGTTCTCCGAATGAGGAAGCGGAGGAACTGCTGATTCCTGATCTAGAGCAGGCTCTTGGATCGCATTGGATGGTGGTAAGTCCACCCCTACACGTATCTGAGTTGGAGGGATCGATGCTTGAGCCATAGCAGCTGTGTGTTGAGTCAGCATCATCTGGTGCATGTTCTCCATCATAGATTGCATCTCTTTTAGAGATGTCTCCAGTACAGTAATGCGTTGCTCAGCGCTCCCCGACGGGAAAGCTTCCTCGCGTTCATCTCCAATGGCATAAACTCCTATCTCCCTGGGTTTCATTGAAGGATGAGTATAGGTCTCTGTAGAAGTTGACTCTATACTTTCAGTATCTGATTCGGGAGACTAGCGACACCCAACATTGGAATCAGAAGAGTGCGAAGGCGGTTGTCGTGACCTCGAACGGGTGTTTCGGAATACCCCGGCTTCAGTATTCCTAAGGGGCTGGTTGAATCTCCTTCGGCTCGGAGTTCTAGAGGGATGACGTCTTAAGTTTGATCTACCTCTAGGTATGTGTGAAGCCATATTCACTGATGCATGTGTGGGCTCTTCTTCTTGGAAAGACAGAGAGTAGTTCAACCTATCAAAAACCGACCATTTTTCTTCAAAACCGCAATAATTAACTACAATCCTATGGCTATTACAATAGTGCTCGCTAGGAGGTGTAATAGACATGCTGGAAGATCCCCTATCCTTGCGTTTCTAGATCAGATACTCACGCAGGTCAGGAGTTACAGAAGAAGAAGAAGATGGCCTGTTCCTTCTGTTCACGTCAGTGGGCATGCGGATGTTGGGAACCATAGTCCTCCCTATGCCACCCGTGTACAACAGGTTGGCCATCTGGGTAGCGGATGATCCCCGAGGAGTGTGTCTTTCCACAAATTGAGCCTGCTTTACGCTGAGGGGCTTCTCCTTGGCGTAATTTGGAGCTCTGTTCAGGCTGGCGTAAAGCTGAGGAGGTCCTCAGTCGGCCATCAGCTCCTCGCGTAATCCGGAGGGGGGGCAGATTCTTCCCTTGCTGGCATAAATACCGAGAAGTTGCGTAGTCCGCCACTTGCTTTCCCTTACGTAGATTGCAGGGATCATCTGCTTTTTCGTGGAGGGCAGATGCATTTTTACGCACGGAGCGCATTTGGAATTTCTGATTTGGCGCTAAGGCATTGTCAGAAATTCTGTCTGCCACGTCATCCATGGGAGACTGGATTTTACGCGCAGAGTTTTATGCACAAGATCATGACCGGGGGACTGGAGACAGAGTTTTACGCGCGGAGCACGAAGGTTGTGCAGCTACAACCTGGCTGGTTGGAGAGATCGGAGAGATCGGAGAGTCGGCAGGAATGGTAGGGGATGTCTTAGGCATCCAGACCTTACGCAGCTTCCTGTTATCTTGGACAGAGAGAGAGTGGGAGCCATCCTCTGCTCGAAGCATATCTTCGTAGGCAGACTGGTCGAACTGGACGACCAGGGTCTTCTTCGCGGATCTTACGGATACCGCATCGTGTTGAGCAATAGCTTTCTCGTCAGAAGAGAAAGTTCTCCCCAACAGAGTTGCCATCTTGTGTTTGATAATAAACGAAAGAAATAAGACGAGGTTTATACGAAACCCGCTCTTTGGTTTACAAACAAGAAGTACAATTAATCCTATACGAGGATGTCAAGTATAATTTAATCTGGGTAAATATTTCTATAGGAGTCTGATCTGCAGTCGATCATTTTGTCCCTTGGACCACACGAAGGTGAAGAAGTGCCGTAGAAGACAGAAAGCAGCTTCGAAGGTTGCAAAAGAGAGTGGATGCTCGATGCCAAAGTTGTCGATCACTACTCTTTGCCTGAGCTCTGGATTCTTCTCTCTCCTGTTTGACCTTGATTTTCTCCACACTAATTTCCTCCACCGAGTTTTTGACCTTGGACCTCTGTCGATAGATGTCTCTATTTATAGGGTTTTTAGTGACAGTGACCATCAGTCGGCGTAGAAGCCGGGCAGTGGAAAGTATAGCACCTTTTTATGCGACGGTTACAATAACCGTTACCCACGTATAAATGATCTTTTGAATGAGCGTGTGACGCGTGTCCCTTGAAGAGATAACGCGTTTAACTGCTACGAAGATCATGGCATAAAAGCCACGTAGGCAGTTATCCCTCGCGTAGAAAAGGTCGGCGTAGAAGCCAATAACTGTCACTATGGCATAGAAGCCAAATAGTCATCGAACTGGCGTAGAAGCCAAGTAGGCGTAGAAGCCGAGTAGGCATAGAAGCCGAGTAGGCATAGAAGCCAAATAGGCGTAGGAGCCTGATGCTGCGTAGATAGGTAGCTAGCGTAGAAGATAGCTGATCCTCCTTCCTTGACTGAGGCCTTGAACGAATTCTGTACCAAATAGCCTGAATACGCACCAATGCAAATATAGCCTGAGCTGGCGTATTGTAGGGAGATAGCGTACAACGTGCTCTTCAAAGCTAAAAATGGCCTGGTGGCGTATTCCAAGGAGATAGCGTACAGCGTGCTCCCATAGCTGAAAATAGCCTGATGGCGTAATGCACGAAAGTGATGATGTGGACGTTTTAGCCGAAATTACGGCTTTTGGAGATATGATCAAATCTCTTGCATTAAATGCAGAGATCTGCCCCCATCTTGCGCATTAATGCAGAGGCGTGTCTCGAAGATCTGCCATCATTTCTTGTGCATTAAATGCAGAGGCGTGTCTCGAAGATCTGCCATCATTTTGTGCATTAAATACAGAGATGTGCCTCGAGCCCTGTACGAAGAGCAACTTTTGACGTAGCAGTCTGTTTGTCTTCTGTGGAGCGTAAACAGCTCACATCTGCCTGTGTAAAACTAGGCAGCGTATTCCCTTGTACGCGTAAAATCAATTTATGCCAAGGAAATGTCACTAAATGACAGTCTGGGTCGCTGTGCCAAGCCATCATTATAGCCGTCGTCTGGGTAGTCGTGCAGTACTCTTTGTTAGGAGTCAGACGTCAGGTTCACTATACGATTTGACAGGTTTATTTTGGGGAATACGAAGCATTCCTCGTACACTTCAATGCTGCATTAAAGTGGATGAGTTTTACACCGTAAAGGCGATACAGCATCCCTTTTTACGCTGAAGCAGCCTGGACATACTGCTTTACGCGGATAGTCCTTGAGCTTATATTTTACGCTATACTTAGCGGAAAAGCTCTGTTATACTCCGATGGCTCCGAAGTCATATTTTACGCTGCCCAGCACTAAAATGCTGTGTATAGCTATTCAGCGTATTTTTCATGCTTCTACATCCCCGAATAGGGGGAACGGGGCACCACATCCTAACCAACTAATAGAAAGTTTCGTCCACGAAACTTAGGAATAGAACCTACCACTATGAAACAATGAAGGGAACCTTTCCTTCTTCACAAAACCAAGCTCCCAAGTCGATTCTTCGACCTAATGATTTCGCCAAAGCAGGCGCACGAGAGGAACCGAATGACTTCGAATCAGCTTCTCCTTATAATTCAAGATCCGCACAGGATGTTCAACATAAGTCAAGTCTACCTTCAGGTCCAGTTGATCAAGATCCACCATATGACTCAGGTCGTACACGTACTTCCTAAGTTATAAAATATGGAAGATATCGTGCACTTCAGATAGTGATGGTGGTAGGGCAATCTGATATACGACCAGGGTGATTCGCTTAAGTATCTCGAACGGGCCGACGAATCTTGGACTTAGCTTCCCCTTTGCTCCAAATCTGGTAACTCCTCGCATGAGCGAGACTTTTAGAAATACTCGATCGCCTACTGAGAACTTAAGAGGTCTTCTATGTGTGTCTGAGTAGCTTTTATGATGACTCTGTGCTACCTTCAGCCGTTCACTGATCAAGAGGATCTTCTGGACGGTTTGCTCTACGAGTTCAGGGCCAAAAATTTGCCGTTCACCAACTTCATCCCAATAAATCGGGGATCTGCACTTTCACCCATACAACTCCTCATACGATGCCATCTGAATGCTGGATTGATAGCTATTATTGTATGCAAATTCGGCTAACGATAGATGCATGTCCCAACTTGTCTTCAAGTCCAAGGCGCAGAGCCGCAGCATATCTTCGAGGATTTTGTTAACCCGCTCTGTCTGGCCGTCTGTTTGAGGATGGTAGACAGAGCTAAACTTTAACTTCGTCCCTATTGCTGACTGAAGGCTTTTCCAGAAGCGTGATAAGAATCGTCCATCTCGATCGGAGACAATGGATACGGGTACGCCGTTGAGTTGAACGATCTCGTTGAGGTAGATCTGAGCCAGACGATCGACACTCCAAGTAACTTTGATAGACAAAAAGTGAGCTGACTTGGTGAGTCAATCGACGATGAGCCAGATGACATCGTTCTCCCGTTGCGTCTTTGCCAAACCAACAATAAAGTCTATCGTTATGTGTTCCCATTTCCACACTGGTATAGCAAGGTTCTGCATCTCTCCGGCCGACTTCTGGTGCTCGGCCTTTACTCTCTGAAAGGTCATGCATTATGACATGAACAATACCATATCTTTTTTCATGCCGTGCCACCAAAATATCGTACGAAGGTCTCGATACATCTTGTGCTACCTGAATGTGAAGTATTACTCGCATAGTGGGCTTCGGTGAGTATCTCCTTTATGAGGTTTTCATAGTTAGTAACACACAGTCTTCCTTTTACCCGCATTATTTTGTCCGTGCTTACCGTAAAGTCGGTTGCCTTTCCTGTTGAGATAAGACTTTGCATCTTTTTGAGTAATAGGTCGTCTTTCGAGCGGACTTTACTTTTTCTAATAAGTCTGGTTCAAGGCGCAGCTGAGCCACTTGCGCCCCCTTTTTGTATCTGATTCGGAGTGTAATGCCCAAACTTTCAAGATCCCGTCGCAGCCTATCATCGATAGCCAAGCTCCCAATGAACACTCGACTCAGCGTATCAGCTATAATGTTACCCTTGCCCGGTGTGTATCTGATCATCAGGTCAAAGTTGCGAAAAAGTTCAAGCTAGCGTCGTTGTCGTAGATTCAGATCCTTTTGAGTATAGAGATATTTTAAGCTTTTATGATCCGTGTATATTTTACATGGTATGCCATAAAGGTAATACCGCCATAGCTTTAGTGCGAACACTACTGCTACAAGTTCCAGATCGTGCGTTGGATAGTTCTTCTATCGAGACTTCAACTGCCTCGACACAAAGGCCATCATTTTGTTCCTTTGCATAAGGACACATCCCAAACCCTTTCCTGAGGCGTCACTATAGATCTTAAAATCATTGGGTCCGTCCGGAAGGGTAAGAATTGGTGCTGAGACAAGTCGTTGCTTTAACTCCATAAATGAAGCTTCACAGTCATCCGTCCACGCGAACGTTACTCCCTTCCGAGTGAGATGAGTCAGAGGTGAGACAATCCTTGCAAAATCTTTTATAAATCTCATGTAGTAGCCTGCTAGACCAAGGAAACTCCGAATGTCGCTAGCCGACTCAGGCCTTTTCCACTTCACGATGGCTTCTACCTTCTTCGGGTCAACTGAGATGCCCTCTGCGGAAATAATATGCCCAAGGAAAGATATATTGTCCAACCAGAACTCACACTTACTTAGCTTCGTGTACAACTTATTATCTCGAAGAGTTTGAAGCACCATCCGCAGGTGTCATGCATGTTCATCCTTATTCTTCGAGTACACTAAGATGTCATCTATGAAAACTACCATAAATTTGTTGAGGAAGGGTCGAAACACATGGTTCATCAAATCCATGAAAGCAACATGAGCATTCATTAGTCCAAATGGTATAACAGAAAACTTATAATGGCCATAATGGGTTCAGAATGTTGAATGACAAGCATAAAGTAGTCCAAGTCTCTTTCTTTTTATCTTGAATTTTTTAGTTATTATGGTATCGTTTGATCGGAACAAGCAAGAATGCAAGATTTTTTGGTGTGAAGACTTGGAAGAAGGGTCAACTAAATTAAATATAGCCACTCACAAGTTGGTTGGAGAAAGGAAAGGAAAGACGTGCTTCAAGACTCCGCTCGCATAACGTCTACTGCACGATCACCTGCATTGCCACGAACAACTGATCAATACCCCTTCTACTCTTTCCAAACTTGGAATGGAATGCAATTTAATGAACGAAAGCAATAAAATCCATCAAAAACATTCAAGAAAATACAAATCTAAAAACTAACTCAAAAGCATGAAAGCAACAAGGCGACAACGAAAACTAGGCAAGAAAACTTGCAGCGAAGAGGTCCCTCTTGACTCTGCCGCTAAGTCCATCATCGGGGCATGGTCCACTGAATATGGGAATCAATTTCGAAGAAGCAAATCCATAACGAGGATAAGATCTTGATTTAATCTATCCTGATCGAACGATACCGATTTATTTTTCTTAGCCGTGCTCCTCGAATAGGGGGAACATGGCACCACACCAACCGCCACCGCCACGGCCCGAGGACGCTAGTGGATCCGATCAGACCACAAGAGCACACATGCACAACAGTAGCGACCTCTCAAACCTCCATCTTTCGGGTGAGTTTTCTTCTCCTACGTTCGATTCTTTTTTTAACCGCTTGTTCAATTCAATTCACAACATAACCCTAGGTAAGTCCCTTTAATTAGATTTTTATTTACTATTTTAAATTGCGTGTATAATGACTCAAAATTCAAACGAAAATTAGATTTTAAAATAGTTAAAAATTGTCTCAAACCCCTAGGTTTCAAGCCTATTTTCTTCCAGAATATTAATCATTTTAAAAATCTACTTGAACAGTAATTTAGGCAACCTATCCAAGTTTACTCCATTCTTTTAGTTTATTTTTAATTGCCTTTAATCTCTATAAAATTAAGTTCCAAAATCAAGAAAAATATGTTTTCAAAACTCCAAAATTTCCCAATACGGGGTGCGTTTCGCCAAATGAGGTGACTTTACCGTGTGCGAATTGCACCGAAAGGTGCGTAACATCAACGCGGACATGCGGGCTTTCGTATAACTTGATTTGGACGTGTGTGCACATCGAAATCAACGCGTACCGTCGAAAAACATCGTATCGGCCTATTTCAACACCTTGTCATAACTTCGTATGTGCTTGTCGTTTCGCAACAAAACTTGTTCCGTCGAATTTGCAGCGTTATGATGGTCTTACGACCCAAGTTTGGTTCGATTCTGAGAACGTTGACGAAATACCGTTTTGTGGCCCCACGTTTCCATTTGATAGGTGATTTTGTGATCGGCTCACCAGAATCCAATTTTGGGCACTCTGTTGAGTTCGTTTTGTCGTTATAGACTTGTGGATACTAAGTTTTTCAAATTTGGAGAACTATATCTCCAACACATTTTACGGTGCAAAGTGTGTCACAATTGGACACTATTTTGATCCGAAACTATCGTGTTTGCTCCTGTATCCAAATTGGACTTATAGATAGTCAATCATAGCTATTTCTTATATTTTGGAAATGTTAGTAATGTCTGTTGTAGCATTCGGAGACATTCGTGTGGATTCCACCTTTTTGGGAGTAGTTGACGTATTGAGGTCGCTACTTGGACCTCGCTATATCCAGAATTCAGGCAAGTGTATATTGCCTTGTTCACAGTAGATTGTGCTCTAGTTATTTTATTTTTGTTGTTTTATTTATTTCTTATAATTGTTATGACCTAGGACCGCCACGATACTTAGCTTTCGGATTATATACGGGTGCCGACTTCCATGCGCGGAGACGGGTATCGTTAGATTGTATTATCATCGTATACTGTATACGTGCAATACTTGCACTAATTACCTTAGGATACTATACACGACTCTCATGTACAGAAGCCTCACTTGAGATATTCGAGGATTCCGACTTCTATTTTAGGACAGGACTTGAGATATGTGCTAGTTGACATGATGTTATTTATACCTGGACTTGAGACCTAGATAGTGATTGTCTTGCATTTCGTGACATGAGACGTGAGATACATGGGGTTGGGGAGAACTTACCATACCGTTGGGCTACCAAACTCTACTCATATTATAGTACTGTATGTAACTTGACGGGACTTGTACGTATCTACCACTATTATTATTACTATTACTAGTACCCCTAGTATATGTATGAAACTGGTATTTTAGCTGACGAGTACATTCTCACTTGCATTCACTTAGCTGGTTATGATAGATACCCTTGAGCATATTACTTATTATTTTACTATTTTACTTTGGCATGCTGTTTCTTGTACCTTGTTACGTTCCTCTGAGGACCTGGTCCCTTGCTAGTTTTGCAGCATAGATTCGTTATGGAGTTTGCCTAGAGTTGCTAATGTATATTGCTTTGTTATGTGGGAATTGGTACCAGGTACATATATTATCTCTACCAGAGTTATGGTATTCATTTATTTATATTGTTGATTTATCTGCTGATGTAGCCTAATTTTTATAGACTCATATTTTTCTCTCGAGTCTATTCGAGCTTAGGTGTTACTGGGCGGCCGACTTTAGCACATGTAGTTCATTCTTGATATTTTGTTCTTTATGTAGATTGTGACATAGATATTCTCAGTATTTCTTAGATAGTTACCCTTATTATACAGCTTATACGTATTCGAGTCGGACCGGAGTCTGGTCGAATGCGTAGCTGGCATGTTACGCATTCCTAGTCCTACGTATTTTGGGACTAGGGCGTTACATGTTTTTATGGTGGCCCATGCAGGTCATGATTAAATCATTTTGGTTACTTTCCAGTACCGAGCGGGCCTGTAATCAAGATTAACAGTATTAGTATCTCAATCCATAACTAATTTGAAAATTTCTTAACATTTGATTATCGTCCTTGGACTTCATAATTGTACTCGTTTATTTCCCTCAACATCTTTATTATTGTTTATCATCTCTCCTTATTTCAGAGAGATGAACGTTCTTGTACGGTGTTACATCCAGAAGCAGATTCTTGTCAAGGCGGAAGAAGACATGCTGGATATAAAGTTTTGAGAAGATGATTACCCTTAGTAGGGTAGGTAGATAGGTTATTCCTATATGCTAGAGCTAGTATAGATTTTTAGTATGAGAATTGAATATAGTATTAGAGGCCTAGAATTAATAAAACCTTACCCTTACTTAAGGTAGCAGTAATTTGGAAGTATTAGAAGTTAAAAAGATGGGTTAATTCTAATGCACTGGAATACTTTATAAAATAAATAGCTAGATGCTAGGAATTAGTTGTGGCCCATGATGGTGATACAAGGAATGGTATTATGACCTTAAGATATTGAAACCTTACGTAACAGGCCATATTGGTTAAATCTCTAGTTGTCTTGTGACTTTTAGTATCAAAACTAGATCTTATGACCCCCCTTAAATTATTGATGACTATAGGTCTGGACTAAATAGATAGGTAGATTGCTAGACCAAATGTTTGAGTAATTAGATAACTAGAGTACTAAAGTATAGCTTTCGAAATCAAACTAGATGTACTTGATTATTTGGGTTGTCAGTGTTAATTGAACAAGTGAGTTCCAACCGTGATTACTTGTGTAGATAAGTTAGTATCTGTGACAGAGCAAATAGGTTGAAGGATGAGAGTTTTGATAGATATTATAGTCTTGAGTTAGATATAGTAAATTTCTTATAATAGATAACAAGCTATAACAAGATGATAACCATATAGTTTGGGTAAAGAGTATACATGAAATAAACTAGGAGAAATCTCAGGTTCAAGGTAAAAAAGGTAGAATGGTAACCAGAAGAGATTCACGAGGAGTACATGACCATGAGCATTTTAAATTAAGAGAAGGATCTAGGAAGGACTGAATATTTTATCACTCGGTAGTTACCTAGACGATCTATACTACGAAGCAAAAAGTGCTGGGTCATTATTGGCGAAGCTTATAATTGAAAACAAGATTAACATACTAAAATAATATGAAGGTGCGTAGGAAACAAATAATAAGGGAAGGATATTATGGTCGCATAATCCAAGGAGAAGGAATTGTGATATGGACTTGAGGGATAATAATTTTAGTATTTATGAATTGTAATTCTTTTGGAATTTTGATAATTTAGTGCGAGTAAAAATTATTGATCAATCTCGAAGTGATACGAACTTCAAGAAATTAAACACATGTTCAGAATCACATACTAACTTGATGGTTATTCTGTAGAGGATTATCACAAGACCCTTAGAGTGTAGATTTATACATGGTAACAAAGTATAAATGAAAGATAGAAGTCTTATAGGAATGATAGCTGAATATTATGGGTCTACACATAAACTGATTAGGGCCAGGAATTTAGATTTTTGACTAATAGGGTATGGTTTTGTTGGACCTATCCTTAGTAGTAGGTGATAAGAACCTATTTCCAATTTACCATAGCTGATAGATTTTCGGATTTTAGATATCTTATCATCTCATTGAGTTCGAAGAATTTTTACTCAAGATAACCATGACATCATGCTTGTGTAATAGGGTAGTAGCCTAGCCGAAAGATTCTCATAAGGAATATATGTTTTAGATGGCAGAGACTAGACGAACAATAGTACAGAAAGATAGACAATAGAATAAAGTAAGTTATACAAAAATGGATAGGCATTTTAATTGAAGATTAGACGAGTATTGAAGAGTGTCCTTAGCGAATACTATGCCATGAGTGATAGACCTAAGTACATGCTTAGTTTAGACCCTTACATACTAAGTTAGAAATATGCGAGGAAGACGAAGTTGTAAGGATCGTATATTGTTTACCTATAGCCAGAAGTAGGTTGCTAATAATATGAGAGAGCTTATATAGAATATAACTTATATGAATATAGTATTGAGTTTAAGGATTATTTGTATTTGTTTGTGGTAGAAAACGAAAGAATGAAAATATATTGAAGATGGGGTTTACACGAAACCCGCCTTCTTTGGTTTACAAACAAACTTGTACAATTTGATCCTATACGAGGATGTGGGAGTATAATTTATTTAATCTGGGTAAATATTGCTATAGGTGTCTGATCTGCAGTCGATCACTTTAGCCCTTGGACCACACGATGATGAAGAAGTGCCGTAGAAGACAGGAAGCAGCTTCGAAGGTTGCAGAAGAGGGTGGATGCACGATGCCAAAGTCCTCGGTCCCTACTCTTTGCCTGGGCTCCGGATTCTTCTCTCTCTCTCTCTTGACCTCTGGTTCGATCTTTCTTGGAAGTTCGACCTTGTTCGATCCTTCTTTCAAAGTTTTGACCCGTGGTTCGATCTCTTTGGAGGGTTTTAGAACAATTCCCTCCGACCCTCCAATTTGTCGACCTTGTTCCTCATTGATAGAGGTCTCTATTTATAGAGTTTTAGTGACAGTGACCACTCCGTCGGTGTAGAAACTGAGGAGTGGAAAGTACATCACCCTTTTACACAACGGTTAAAATAACCAATACCTGCGTATAGATGATCCTTTGAATGAGCATGTGACGCGGGTCCAACTAAGGACATAACGCGTATAATCGCTACGAAGATCACGGCGTAGAAGCCACGTAGGTAGGTATCCCTTGTGTAGAAGAGGTGGGCGTAGAAGCCAATGTCTGTCACCATGGCGTAGAAGCCAAGCAGGCATAGAAGCCGAATAGGTGTAGAAGCCGAGCGGTCATAGAGGCCGAATGGGCGTAAAAGCCGAGTGGTCATAGAGGTCGAGTGGGTGTAGAAGCCGAGTGGTCATAGAGGTCGAGTGGGCGTTGAAGCCGAGTGGTCATAGAGGCCGAGTGGGCGTAGAAGCCGAGTGGTCATAGAGGCCGAGTGGGCGTTGAAGCCGAATGGGCGTAGAAGCCGAGTGAGCACAGGAGCTGAATGGGCGTAGAAGCCGCTGCGTACCGTGCCAGAGTGCTGATGTGGACGTCTTAGCCGAAATTACGGCTTTTGAAGATATAATCAAATCTCTTGCATTAAATGCAGAGATTTACCACCATCCTGTGCATTAAATACAGAGGCATATTTTTGAAGGTCTGCAGCCCTTCTGTGCATCAGTCGCAGAGACATGCCTCGAAAAACTGTCACCGTTCTGTGCATTAGACGTAGAGACGTGCCTCGAGCAACTGTCATCGCTCTGTGCATTGGACGTAGAGACGTACCTCGAGCAACTGTCATCGCTCTGTGCATTGGACGTAGAGACGTGCCTCGAGCCCCGTACGGGGTACAACTTTTGATGTGGCAGGCGGTTTATCTACTGCAGAGCGAAAATAGCTCATGTTTGCCTGTGTAAAATAAGGCAGCGTATCCCTTCGTGCATGTAAAAGCAGTTTACGCAAATGAGATAGCGGTAAATGACAGCCTGGGTCGGAGTGCCGTGCCATCATTATAGCCGTCGTTTGGGTAGTCGATCAGTATCCCTTTGTCAGAAGTTCAGACATCAGGTTTATTGTAGGATATGACAGGTTCATTGCAGGATCTGACAGGTTCACTTCGGAGAATACGAAGCGTCTCTCGTACACTTCAATGCTGCGTTGAAAGAGGATGGGTTTTACGCCCAGGAGTCGATAAAGCACCCTGTTTACGCTGAAGCGGCTTGGACGTACTGCCTTACGCGGATGGTCCTTTGAGCTTATATTTCACGCTATATTTAGCGAAAAAAGCTCTGTTGCACGCTTGATGGCTCTGAAGGCCTCTATTTATGCTGCTCTGCATCAATATGCTGCGTATAGCCATCCGGCGTATTTTTTATGCTTCTACAAGACCCCTTCAAAGCTTTCAAATTCCTCAGAATTTGGAATGCTTTGAATGAAGCATGAACCGCTCCTCGTAACTCGAAACGTTTCTGAATGGAGCGTTGAAATGGTTGATGCTGACTTTATGGCAGATTTATTGGGGACCGGTGTGACCTCTTTTGCCTATAAAAAGGCTGAGGGTTTAACTTGTTCTGTTGTCAGGAATGAGGAACCGTGTAGAATTCTGAACTGTTGTTTTCACTTCTGTGTAAACAAAATTCTTGTTTCAGACTTCATCTTCAAGAATGACTTCTCGAAAATCCCTTGGAACAGGGTCGAGGAATGGCTGTCAAACTGAGTTACCATCTTGATAGATGAAATATTCGGACTGGAGTCTGGATGAACCTCCAATTGACCCGAGAGTAATTTCTCAATGTTTGAACTCTGTATGTTTCGGGTACTTGGGATATTTTGAGGTCAAGAAGGAGTATCTTCTGTGTGAACTCCTGTAATCGACCGCCTTGAGAACTGTTCGGATATGCGGAAAGTCAGAGATCCGTAGTGTAGATGAGCTGAAAATTCTGAGTTCGTAGCCTATTGAGCGTAGAAAGCCACCGAGCGTGAAATCGTAGATTTGTATCTTCTGAGCGTGAAGTCGTAGGTTTGTAGCCTCTCGAGCATAAAAGCTACCGAGCACAAAGGCATCCGGGCATAAAACCATAGACTGATAGCTTGTGAGCGTAAAACCGTAGATCTGTAGCTGTCGAGCGTAGAAAGCTTCTTAGCGTAGAACTGTAGATTTGTAGCCTGTGAAAAAAAAGAAATCTTCCGAGCGTAAGGTTGTGGATCTGTTGCCTCCGAGCGTAAACTAAACGCCACCGAGCGTAAGATCATCGATTTGGTATCTGCTGAGCGTAAAGTCGTAGGTTTGTAGCCTCTCGAGCATAAAAGCTACCGAGCACAAAGGCATCCGGGCGTAAAACCATAGACTTATAGCTTGCGAGCGTAAAACCGTAGATCTATTGTTGTCGAGCGTAGAAAGCTCCTTAGCGTAGGAACCGCTGACCTGCTTTTGCACGAAAAACTCTTCAAATTTGCTGACTGTCCGCCTTTCGAGAGTAGTGGGCTGACGTAGTACCCAATCATAACCAAATATTAATTGTGAGATTTGGTTGGGGTTTCGAGGAGTCCGTCCGAGGATTCGAGGAGTCGACCCAAACTTTATATATATCCCAAGCTTTTGAGAGAAAAACTTTTCATCCGTCTTCTGCGAAAGAGAGCCTTCGACTGTTTGAGTTTTTTCCCTCGTTCTTTCTCCGAGCACTCCGAGTTTTCAGAAATGGCGCCGAAACAAATCCCCTCCACTAAGGGAAAGAGTATAGGTTCTTCTTCTCGTTCTTCTGCCCCAGCGAGAGAGTTTTCGGTCGGGAAAGGTGAACTTTCTTCTGAGCGAAGTATCTCGCCGACGAGCAGCGCACCCGGCCTTAGAGGTAGAGCCTTTGGGATGACAAAGAACGACGAAAAATCCTTCGCACACGTTGAACGTGACCGCGCTAGGTCGTCTTCTGTGCTGATAGCCTCTTTGAGAAAGATGACGCACGAAGACGTTTTCATTTTTTATGCCCATATTTCTAATGTGCCAGCGTAAAAACTCCATATTTTCACAGTTTTGAGCGTAAAAACTCTGACTGCTGAAAACTTGGTGTATACTATAAAATTTTAGCTTTACGCTTGTGGATGGGACCTCCGGCGTAATAACTAGAATTTTGGCAGTCTGGCGTAAAGCACGGACTGTATACCGTCAATTACGCTTCTGGATGTGAAAAAATGACCAAATTTGTACAGTCTTGGCGTAAAGCACAGACTGTCATTTCTTGGTTTTTATGTTGCAAGATTTGTAATAACGTATTTTCCGTGCACTTTTGTAGTTAATTTGCATGAGTCTCCACTGGCCGAGGTGATGGGTTCCACTGCCGGGATGCTGCACTCAAACTATCTGGAGGATCTTTCCCACGTGACATTTCCTATCTCCGGACCCCAGTATCCTGAAGGAAGGGAGATCTTGGTATCGGCTCAGGGCGAGCGGACGTTGCTGAACATGATTAACGGAGAGCCCCTGACGTACATAGGCGGGGACCAGTACATCAAGCCGACTTTTCTCTTTGGGGACATGATTGACAAACAGTCCCAGACGAAGCCCAAGAGAGAACCCTGGGTTTTCTTCGCCGAGAGTGTGGTCTTGTATCTGCCCATGATGCCGAGAGATTATCCCATCTCGGCTTTCTCCCATGCTACACATCCCAGGAGGATGTCGTGGACGCTGACTCCCGATCTTCACGGGAAGCCGGGGAAGATCTTTCATTTGAAAGAAGCTGACCAGGGGTCGTTTGTCAGCCGTCCTTCCGGCATTGTGATGGTGTTCAGGGGACTGTGCCCGGGCAGCGTCCCGAGTGAAGATAATTCAGTGATCCAGCCGGTCCAATTGCCGACTTTCTGCAACGACTTCATGGGACGAGGGGGGCTATACCCCAAGGAGAATCCTCGGTGCAATGGGTGGATCACCCCAACAAACCTCCGATGGGCTTGCCTAGTTGACTGGGCCTTGAAGCATTTTCGGAGAGAGCTGGAGGTCATTGGACTGTATGCTGCTGTGAGTGCGACGAGTGTTGGGTTGCCTCCCAACCCTAACCTATTTCTGGCACTGATGGAGCGATACATTTTGCTCACCGGGACCTTCGCCACTCCACTGGAGGAGTTGGGGTTGGCCCTCCATGAGATGGCAGTGATCTCGAGACTGCCGATGGGGGATACCCCGTATGAAGAGTATGTTCCCACCAACCGGGAGTTGGAGGACTCGGACCCTCGGGCGGTAGAAGTATATCAGGAGCTGATGTGCCACTACTTCGCGTGCACTGCTTTTTATGATGAGCCTTCTGATTTGGCTCACACCACTAAGTGGACGTCCTACCTCTTCTTCCATCGGGCCAGGGCCGCCAAGTCAGAGAAAGTCTCGGGGGGCAAGAATGAGCCTGTGAACTGTTTAGGCGTGCTCAGTGCCCAGGTCATCGAGGATCTAATGGAGGATGCTAAGGCTCCAGATTAGATTCTCAATGACGGGGTAGGAAAGTATCCTGAAGGCACTAACGCCTACAGTTACTTGAGGCGCTGCCGCAGGCCTCTGTCTAAGAAAGCCCGGCTGGCTGGTTTCCTCTCTATATGGCTGCGTCGAGTAGTGGTGCCCGGTATCGCGTCCGCGGACTGTATTCACCGGAATATCCTGTGGCCTGTCGTACGTCTGGTGTTCGGGGCAAGACTGGGCTTGCTCCCTGCCATGGTGTGTCATATACAGGCTGGCCTGAGAGCCATGACTGATGGACTGCTCGTCGATGAAGCTCGACGTGATAGCTTTCCCCGGGTAGAGTTACCATACCTGTACTTGATGGGATGGTTAATTCTCCACAACCCCCGGGTGATGTCTCCCGGCCCTGGTAGTAGCTC
The DNA here is from genome assembly GCA_036927795.1 of Iris macrosiphon. Classification (NCBI taxonomy): domain Eukaryota; kingdom Viridiplantae; phylum Streptophyta; class Magnoliopsida; order Asparagales; family Iridaceae; genus Iris; species Iris macrosiphon. Next base: position 103,463,238 of record JAYESA010000004.1, read on the forward strand.
GGGGGGTAGTTTCTTGCTGAACTATAAGGACTCTCCCTGGAACGTGAACACAGTTTTAGACTGTCGGCTGGTGCTGAGCCTCAGTCACGGCTGGAAGCTTCTCTGCACTGTCCCCTCTGTACATCGCAATCAGTCGGGGATTAGGCTTGAGGATTTAGGTGGAGAGAAGACCAATCTTTCTTCGGAAGCTTTTAATTGGTTGGTCTGCATCAGACCCTCCCATTTGCTGTACAGAAGCGAAGATCATTGCTTCTTCGAGCCCTACTTGCCCAGTCGGTTCGCTAGGCAGTTTGGGTACGATCAGCTGCACGTGGGCAATGCCGTCACCAGCTTCAGGTCCAGGGGCGGACTCATTGATGGAGCCAGAGGATGGCGGTATTTTATCATGGGTTGCACGGGAGCAATCTTTATCGTGCCGGTCGTCACACTCTCTACGGAGTTGCACATCCTCCATTCGTATGCCCAGTTCTACGTGGCGATCAACACCTTCCATCACAATTCTGACATGCGTGGAAGCTTTAGGGTGCCTTCTCCCAAGCCTGGGGGAAGAGTCAAAGTCCCCTCGGTTTCTTCTGACGAGGGTGAGGAGTCCGTCACTCCGGATGAGCCTCTGGTGTCGGTGCCGAGGTGTGAAGTGCCTCCGCCTGCGGGGGCTTTGGTAGTCTCTGGGAAGCGAAGGGCTCCTGCTTCGAAGCAGACTTCCCCTTGCAAGAGGAAGAAGAAGATGGTTAATCGTTCTCTCCGAATTCCTGGTATTGAGGCTCCTAGAGAGGAACCTGCTGTCTCTCATGCCGGGGATGTTTCTTTGATTGGAGGTTCCTCGCCTTTCGGAGAGGGACCCTCAATTTCGGCTAGCGGTGTCGAAGAACTCTTGCTTGAGGCTGCCGTTGCTGCCACTGCCTCCGGTAGTAGAACGAAGTCGCCTCTGGGGCTGAGTATAAGGTTCCATATACCTTTATCCGGATCAGCATCGGAAGAGACCCCTTTCGTGCCTGCGAGAGTACCTGGCGAGATTCCAGCCGATGAGCCTCGGTTGGAATTTGAGGAGGACTTGGAAGACCACCTGCCAGTGTCAGCTATCAGACCCCTTTCTCCAGGTATGATAGTCTGCTTAGCATTATTAAGAAGTGATTTAGCTGTACTGGCTGCAGATGCGACATATGTGCCGTCGGCCGTGGGTAAATGTCATCTTTATGCCATTCTATTTAGAGGCATTAACATCGTGTCGATATTAACTTTCTCGTCTTCTTTTCAGGGGCAGATGTCTGCGGGGAGAAGAGTGCTGAAGCACTTTTTGGCTCTGCTTTGGCTTCCGGTGGTGACACGGAGGTGCCTGAGTTTGAAGAGGAAGCATCTTCGGGTGCTGGCTCACCCCGAGTAGTTTCGTCATCTCAAGAGGAGGATGAGTCTGTCATTGTGACATCGCCTCCTGCGAGTATGCCGATGACTTCGACCGTCGTTGTCACATCTTCCTTGGTCGCACCACCTGTTGAGGCGACAGCCATGGCCTCGTCGTCTGTAACCACTCCTGGAGGGGGACTCGCCAATATCGCGGCCACTCCTGGCGTTCAATCAGATCTGGTTGCGCTGACTGAGCAGTATACCAGCCTCTTTTACACCAGTTTGAAAATGCTGATATCAATGGTGCTGGCGAAGAATCTAGACTTCGAGCGTCTGAAGAAGGCTTCTCAGTTTTCGATCGGGGCGGTTAGGGAGTTCGGCGATTCTGGGGTAGCTGACGCCCTGGAGGCGATGGTTAATGGTTTGGAGCAACCTATTAACGAATACTTGCAGCTGGCTCGGGGCAGCCTTGAAGCTGAGGTCCAGGCCAGATACGACCTCATGACTGCGCGGCTTACTAAACAGCTGGAAAGCCTAGATAACTCCATCAAAACACATAAGCTGGAGATGGATGAAAGAAAAGCTGTCGTGGAGGAGGCTCTTTCTCTTCAGACGAAGTGCCAATCTGAGCATGAAAGGAACGTAGCGAGGGCCCGCAAGTTGAAAAAAAACTCGCTCTGGCAGAGGAGTGGGCTTCTCAGTCGTTGGCAGGTCTAGATGTAGCGACTGGTCGACTGAGCACAACACGACGGGATCTGGAGCGTGCAGAAGCTGCCCGTGCTGGCTCTCTTCGGGCAAGGGCCGAGCTGTCCTTTATGAGCAATCACAAGGCACGGCTGGAGCGGGCCCGGGCTGATGCCTTGGTTTCCAGGAATGAGAGGATAGCTGCACTGGTACAGCTGATTCGCGATCTGACCGCTCCCCCACAATGATGTACCCTTTCTTCTTTTTGCTTTCCAAATATAATTCTGCTCTTTTTGGGAATAAATAAAGCGAATCTTTTCTGACTCTGTGGACCTATCATTTCGGAATATAAATGACAGGTTTGGGCGGGAGTGATATCAGAGGTAGTATGGATGTGATAGACTCTCGATAAACTTTTAGCAGGACATATCTATTCAGAGGTCATACGGATATGATAGAATATGCTTTGGTAGGATATATCTATTCATAGGTCATACGGACATGATAGAATATGCTTTGACTAAAGTTTGTAGACAAGATACTATCAGAGGTAATATGGACGTGATAGGTATCGCATTTTCCAAATTAGTCGAACATATCTATTCAGAGGTTATATGGCCATGATAGAATATGACCCAACTAGTTTCGTTTTAGAAGTAGTTTTGTCAGAATTGAGATTCTCGCTATATTCCACTTGAGCAGAGGAGGTTAAGCATAGTACCTTTTCAGGAATTTACCGTTGATAGGAGCCATTAACAGGTCTCCATTAGGCTGGGCTAACCTGTAAGCGCCGTTTGAGAACGTTGTCTCGATCACATAAGGGCCTTCCCACTTGGGCTAGAATTTGCCTTTACTCCTGTGAGTAAGGATCATCGGCCTTCTTACGGCTAAAACTAGCTCGCCGACTTTGAACACTATTTCCTTTACTTTATGATTGAAAGCTCTGAAAATGCGTGCTTGGTAGAGCGCGATGCGCTGTTGAGCTTGGAGGCGTTTCTCGTCTAATCCTTCTAGCTCTTGAAGCCTTAACAGGTTATTCTTTTCTTGAGTCAGCTCATTAGTCACGGCTATCCTGAGTGATGGGATCTGGATTTCAATGGGGAGAACTGCTTCGCTCCCGTAGACCAGTAAAAATGGGGTACAACCTGTCGGTGTTCGTACCATTATGCGGTATGCCCAGAGACATTCGCCCAGCTTCTCATTCCAATCTCTCTTGTTTGAAGAGATGAACTTCTTCAAGAGTTTGATAATGGTTTTGTTGAAAGCTTCGCCAAACCATTAGCAGCTGGATAATATGCCGTAGAGGCAATATTATGTATCCAATTTTTATCGCAAAATCGATGAAACGCTTGGCTGATAAACTGAGGCCCATTGTCGTAAATTATCCTCCAGGGTACCCCGAAGCGATAAATGACGTGATGCTTGATGAAGCTGATTACATTAGACGCCTTTACCTCAGCAAGAGGGATCGCCTCTGCCCATTTGGAGAAGTAATCCGTGATGGCCAGTATGAACCGGTGACCTCTGAAAGAAGACGGATGAATAGGATCAATGATATCCATAGCCCATGCTTCGAAAGGCCAGGATGCAACCGTAGGATATAGATATTCAGACGGTTGATGTATGAAGTCTGCATGAACCTGACAGGCTCTGCATTATCTTGCATAGTTGATCGCGTCTGCGACCATAGTGGGCCAGTAATAGCCCATTCTCCTGATACGATCCTGTAGCTTAGGACCGGGTTGATGCGCTCCGCACACGCCGTTGTGAGCTTCCCGGATAATCTGCTGTGCTTTGTCGTTTATAAATACCCTAATTTTTAGAATAAAATTTTTGAATATAATTTTTCCGGATTTTTTAGTATTTTCTGGGCGAAGAAACAAGGTAATTGAGTTGAAGATTTTTAGATGCAGTTAATTAGTGTTAGAATATTTTGGAGATAATATTTTATGGTACAAAATGGAAAACCGGACGCAGGATATTTTTCGGTGAATTTATTGGACTCCGGGAACGCATTTAAAGCTTGAACCAACTGCTGCGAGAACCGAACCCAAACCGGCTTATTGGGTCGGGTCGAATCCGAGCCAAACCTGACCCGGACCCGAAACGCAGGGGAGAACCCTAGCCACCGCCGGAAATACTGTAGCAGGGTATTTAAACCTCTCATTGGCTTCCTTGCCCAGCTACGGAAACCCTAGATCATCACCGCAGCCACATCCCCCATCAGCACCATCCCTCCGCCGTGCTTCTCCCATCCCGACGACCTACCCCGTCTGAACCCTAGGTCGCCGGCAACTTCTTCCCGCAAGCACCGCCGCTCGACTCCTCGAGCTCCGCCGACCCAGCACCGGCCTTGATCTCCTTCCTCCCCGAGCGAGTTCGACGACCCTACTGCCCTCGATCTCCACCGAGCCGACCCTCCCCGAGCGAGTTCGACGACCCGCTGCCCTCAATCCCCGCCGAACCGACGACTCCTTCGCCCAGTCCTCCCCTCGTCGACCCGAACCCGATGCCTCCCTAGCGCCGCCCTGCTGACCCGAGTCAGAACCCTAGACTCGACACAGCGTCTCAGCAGACACGAGAGATATCGATTCGGACGCGAGCAGCAGACGCAGGACACGACCAGGACACAAAGTTGACTCTCGGAGCCCTGTTCAGGTATCGTTTCCTCTCGCCTCATAACTCTGTTTTAGTTTCCGTCAGTTGCTACGGGTAGACTGTATAACCCTCTCGGTGCCCGTGCAACTCGCTCGGTGCATCGCGTCCTGTGGTGATCGCACACCGCGATCCAAAAACAGGAAAAACAATGTCCTATTTTACCCCGGAACTGAGTTTGTCTCGCTAAACGGGACAACTTGATCGCACGCGGTCTTTACCAAAATGTGCGCGACGTTGATACGGTCGTGTGGGATTTCGCAGAAGTCGATTCGGATGTGCGTGCACCCCGGAATCAACGCGTATCCGTCGACAACGCCCCGTATCCGTCCATTCTAGAATATGCTGTAACTTTGTGTACACACGTCGGATCGAGACAAAACTTACGCCATCGGACTCGTAGTGATACTCTGGTCCTGTGACCCAAGTTTGGTCCGATTCTGAGAACGTTGACAAAATCGCGTATCGTGGGCCCCATAGGCTCCACTTGACGGGCGATTTTGTGATCGGCTCATCGGAATCCAATTCTGGAAGTTTCGTTGGGTTCATATCATCGTTCCTGACTTGTAGACATTGAGTTTGAGGAATTTGGAGACCTTTGACCCTGACCCACTTTTCGGTGCAAAGTGGCCCACATGTGGACCCCGCTTTGGCCCAGAAATGTCCTTTTTGCCCCTGTGTTCAAATTGGACGTAAGGACAGGCATTTCTAGCAGTTTGATATCTTCTGAGATGGTTGGTGATGTTTATTACAGCTTTTGGAGGAGTACCCACAGGATCCACTGATACCGGGACGATTGTGGATATTCAGACGTCAGGCAAGTGTACCTTGCCAAACTCTGCAGTATTGTTACATATTTCCTTGTTTTATTATATTGCTGTGCATGCTTAACCTAGGACCGTGTGACGTACTTAGCGTCTGATTAATAGTCGGGTGCCAACACTGTACGCGGTGTTGGGTACTGTCATCTAGAGATGGACATTCGTGACACTTTATATTCTCGTACTTGTCTTACCAAGTACACTATGACCCAGGACACTTGATACTATTCATAAGACATGATTTTCCTGAGATATTCATGGTAATTCTGTATAGGATACAGGACATGGACATTATATTTTTAGATATAGTATGACTGGTTGCATTAGCTATGATCCCGCTTGACATGGACATGAGACGTTATGGTCATGATATGCGTGGTTACATTGGGTGGGGAGAGACACATAGGCTACAGGCTATTCCATATATATATACATCCACTATTATTGAGAGGTCGTAGACTCTCGGAGCAGAGCTAGACCCACTACCGGTTATTACCACTACCGGCTTCCCGACACAGAGCTTGTAGTGGCTCAGCCTGAGTACTCGTGCTGCCCTCACTTGCATTATCACTTAGATGGTTACTTACTTGCCCTATTGATTCCATTTATTTTTCTGCACTGCATTTATTTTGGCATGAGCTTTCTTGTACCTTGCTATGTCCCCTGAGGACCTGGATCCGGATTATGTCCCCAGGATTTGAGGACGAGATCTATCCCGAGGTATACGGGACTGGAGCAGGAGCTGATCCAGGAGCTGTACCGCCATCCGAGGACGAGGTGTTAGCCGAATACTTCTCCTGAGCATCCATGTTTCATGCTCAGTATTTATTATTTATTTCAGTCATTTATTTCTGGTCTGTTGAACCAGTGTATCAGATAATTTATCGAGTTGTTCCCCGAAGCACTTTGTGAGACTAGCTGATGATTTACATTCCGTATTTATTCTGTGGATCCTATTTTATATCTTGTGTGGATGAGATTAGTTGTGCCATGATTGTCGTTTACTTGATTTTACAGCTTAAGTATGTCCTGATGGATCCATTAGATTGGGTTTGTCCATCGGTGCGTCCTGCTGGCCATTGCCACGTATCCGGTCCCTCGGTATTTTGGGACTGGGGAGTGACATATTTTTTGTGGTGGCCCATGCAGGTCAACGACTAAATTGTTCGATTTCAACTTAGGGACCGAACCAGCCTGCCCTAAGGATAGGATAAGTTATAGGATCTCATCTATTATTTAAACTATTATTGAACTCTATATCAAACTCGAAATTGTTACTTGATTTGCATCCTGTTTGATTCCTCTGAGCGTTCTTACAGTTTATCTTTTGGTTGCAGAGTAATGGATCCCAGGAACGGAGACGAGATTCCTTTGGATATGACACACGACGCTGTGGTTACTTATATAGACGGAGTGACCCCAGGGAATGGAGGACAAGCATCGCAGAGCGATCAGACCGGTCAGCCTAATCCAAGGTTCCGGAGAGATGACATCCCACCTCCACCACAGTCCACTCCCCAGATGCCAATTTTCCCGCCGGGACAAGCCATGGACGGGCAACAAATGTTCCAGATGATGTATGCCATGATACAAGCCCAGCAGCAGATTCAGCAAGAGGCCCATCGCCAGGAGGCAGAGTATCTGAGGACCAGCCTGGTATCCGCATTGGAGCAGGCAAATCCACCAACGAGGCGAACAGCGACGGGATCTATCACCGATTTCCGTCATCTCAAGCCTCGTACATTTTCTGGCAAAGAGGGGCCAACGAAAGTTCATGAATGGCTCACAAACATACAGCATCAGTTGGAAGCCGTTGAACTTCCAAGAGAGAAGTGGATGACTGCAGTCAGAATGCAGTTAACTGAAAATGCACATCACTGGTGGTTAGCAGAGGAAAGGAGGCTCGGACAGGACCGGGTCACATGGGAAGAGTTCTCCAGACTCTTCCAAGAGATGTACATTCCAGCAGTTGCACGGTCAGAGCTCAGAGACAAGTTCAACCGCCTCATCCAAGGCAGTATGACAGTGGAAGAATACAACGAGGAATTTATTCGTCTAAGTCGCTTCGCTCCAACGTTGATCTCTACAGAGGAAGAGAAAGCTAAGAAGTTCTTTGACGGACTGAAGTTCGAGCTCCAGAGATTGATTGGCTCGGTCGTACCTACATCTTATACCAACGTCCTTGCAGCAGCACGACGCATGGAGCGCTTCACTAGAAGGGAGTCGAATCTGAAGAGGCCAATCACATCAGCACTATCCAAGACAATACCTGGAGATTCTGCAAAATGATTCCAGAGGAGTATACCGGAGAGAACAGCACATAGGGACAGACCTCTTCCTACTTGTCACCACTGTGGCAAGGTAGGACACATTGAGAAAGAATGCAGGCGTAAGTTGGGACTATGTCTGAGCTGCGGATCCAACCAACATTTTTCCAGGGACTGTTCTGAACGCAGAGACGGAGCACCGAGACTAGCCTTGCCTGCACCACGACCAGCTTATCCAGCAGTAGGAGCACAGCAGACAGGAGCTGGAGGAGTTAGACCACCAGCTAAGGGGGGCTACCAGCAGAGACCACCACTGGCACCACAGGCAGCCCTATTTCAGCAGCAGCAGCAGCAGAAAGGTCCAGCTCAGGGAAGAGGCCAGGCATTCACATTAGTTGTTGAGCAGGAAGCTACTGCAGGCGAGGTCATCGCAGGTACTATCTTAGTAGCTTCATTACCAGCTGTAGCATTATTTGATTCTGGAGCATCGCATTCATTTATAGCAGCTAGCTTTGTAGCCACCCATAGAGTAGCTACCGTACCCCTTCCGAAGATGAAGAGGATTCTTACGGGAGGTAGAATTATTTCGGTTAGTGACGTCTGTAGATCATGTTCTGTAGTAGTTTGTGGCAGGAAAATGCGAGCTCAATTTCTGATATTTTCTATGCCGGATTATGATGTCGTACTTGGTATGGACTGGTTAAGTCAGTATCATGCGACTCTTGATTGCCGACTTGGGCGGGTTATATTTAGACCGCCTGGACATCCAGAATTTGAGTTTCTTCGAGGAGCAGTAGAGCAAGGAGTTCAGCCTACTCTTAGGGTACTAACTGTAGAAGGGGAGACAGGTTACCCAAGAGTCATATCAGAATTTATGGATGTATCTTCTGATGATCTTCCAGGCTTACCACCTGATCAGGAAATAGAATTCATAATAGACTTAACTCCAGGAGCAGAGCCTATCACTTCATCAGTATATCGGCTAGCACCTAAGGAGTTAGTGGAATTGAAGGAACAGGTTGATGATCTTCTGGAGAAGGGTTTCATTCGGCCCAGTGTTTCACCTTGGGGAGCACCCATATTATTTGTGCCGAAGAAGGATGGAACAGTACGGTTGTGCATTGATTATAGGGCACTGAATGCTGTGACCATCAAGAACAGGTATCCCTTACCACATATTGATAATCTATTCGATCAATTGAGTGGTGCAAGGGTATTCTCGAAGATTGACCTTTGATCCGGCTATCATCAGATCAGAGTAAGGAAGGAAGACATACCGAAGACAGCTTTCAGGACCAAGTATGGACATTATGAGTTCTTGGTGATGCCGTTTGGTTTAACCAACGCGCCAGCAGTGTTTATCAGTTTAATGAACAGAGTCTTCCATCAGTTCTTAGATAAATTTATGGTTGTTTTCATTGACGACATTCTCATATATTCCAAGAGCCATGAAGAGCACGAGGAGCATCTCAGAATCGTGTTAGAGACCTTGAGACAGGAGAAGTTATACGCCAAACTCAGTAAGTGTGAGTTCTGTATGGACAAAGTGCCTTTCTTGGGACATATCATCTCAGGAGAAGGACTTTCAGTGGATCCAGAGAAAGTTGCGGCAATAGAGACTTGGCCTACACCCACATCAGTTGCAGAGGTGAGAAGTTTTCTCGGACTTGCGGGATATTACCGAAGGTTCGTAGAAAATTTCTCAAGGATCACGGAACCGATGACGAAGCTGACACATAAAGACCAGGAGTTTATATGGACAGAAGACTGTCAGAAGGCCTTCGAAGAATTGAAAAGAAGATTAACAATAGCACCTGTCTTGACTCTTCCTTCAGGGTCAGGAGGTTTTGTCGTTTACAGTGATGCATCGGGTAGTGGACTGGGATGTGTTTTGATGCAACATGGCAAAGTCATTGCTTATGCATCGAGACAGTTGAAGGTCCACGAGAAGAACTATCCAACACACGATCTGGAGTTAGCAGCAGTTATATTTGCATTGAAGATTTGGAGGCACTACCTTTATGGGGAGAAAGTAGACATCTTTACAGATCACAAAAGTCTGAAGTATGTATATACTCAGAAGGAGATTAACATGAGGCAGAGGCATTGGCTTGAACTGATGGTAGATTTTGACATAGATCTGCAGTACCATCCGGAAAAGGCGAATGTCGTGGCAGACGTACTCAGCAGGAAGCCTACGGCTTATTTCTTGACGATGCAGCCTGAGTTATTGAGAGATCTACAGGAGCTTCAGATAGAGGTTGTTTTACCAGGACAGAGTGGATTGCTGGCTAATCTTGAAATTAAGTCGTCACTTGTGGAAAGAATTAAAGAGGCGTTGCCCACCGATGCTAGATTTCGAAGACTGAAAGAGAGGACGAAAGCAGGCATGCAGACAAGACTTCGCATACATGAAGACGGGACATTGAGGTTTGGAAATCGCCTGTATGTTCCAAATGGAGAATTGAGACAGGAGTTAATGACTAAAGCACATAGCTCTATGTATACTGTTCACCCAGGAGGAACCAAGATGTACCGAGACTTGAGACAGTATTACTGGTGGCATGGAATGAAAAGGGAGATTGCAAGGTTTGTGGCCAAATACTTAGTCTGCCAGCAGGTAAAGGCCGAGCATCAGAGGACTGCAGGTATGTTACAGCCGCTTCCTATACCAGAATAGAAGTGGGAACATATTACGATGGATTTTGTCACAGGATTTCCAAGGAGCCCCAGCGGAAGAGATGCGGTATGGGTTATCGTGGACAGACTCACTAAATCGGCACACTTCTTGCCATTTAGAGTTGGACAGTCCACAGAGGTACTAGCCGACATATATATGCGATAAATCGTCAAATTACATGGAGTGCCGGTTAGTATTGTATCGGATCGAGATTCAAGATTTACATCTTATTTCTGGAGAAGCATGCAAGAGAGTCTGGGCACCAGACTCAAATTCATCACGGCTTACCACCCACAGACAGATGGCCAATCGGAGTGCACCATTCAGATCTTGGAGGATATGTTATGATCATGTATGCTAGACTTTGGAGGATCTTGGGAAGATTATTTGCACTTAGTAGAGTTCTCCTACAACAACAGTTATCAGGCCAGCATTCAGATGGCACCGTTCGAGGCATTATACGGAAGGAAGTGTAGATCGCCTATATGTTGTGGTGACGTTAGTGAACGTTAAATACTGGGTCCAGAATTGGTAACGCAGACAGTGGAAAAGGTGAAGCAGATTCAAAATCATCTACGAGCAGCTCAGGACAGACAAAAGCATTGGGCGGATACACACAGGCGTCCCCTAGAGTTTAAAGAAGGAGAGCATGTGTTCTTGAGGATTTTGCCCACTCGGGGTACTATTAGATTCGGGAGCAGAGGCAAGTTGAGCCCAAGGTATATTGGGCCATTTGATATTCTAGAGCGCATTGGTGAGGTGGCTTATCGTCTTGCATTACCTCCATCCTTAGAGGGAGTGCATGACGTATTTCACGTCTCACAGCTGCGAAGGTACGTGACCGATCCAAGTCACGTAGTTGATCATTCAGAGATCGCAGTAGGCCCAAGCTTGAGATATGAAGAACAACCAGTTGGCATCCTCGATGTCAGTGAGAAGACATTGCGGGGACAGACAATCAGACTGGTTCGTGTAGAATGGAAACACCATTCTCCTGGCAAATCGACTTGGGAACGAGAAGATAGTATGCGACAGCGTTACCCCCACTTATTCGAGGAGGCAGTTGTAAACTAAGCAACCTTGTATTTCCATAATTCTTACTTTAGTAGCTTATTTTTTGATTGCGAGGACGCAATCCTTTTAAGGAGGGGAGATTGTAAACACCCTAATTTTCAGAATAAAATTTTTGAATATAATTTTCCCGGATTTTTTAGTATTTTCTGGGCGAAGAAACAAGGTAATTGAGTTGAAGATTTTTAGATGCGGTTAATTAGTGTTAGAATATTTTGGAGATAATATTTTATGGTGCAAAATGGAAAACCGGACGCAGGGTATTTTTCGGTAAATTTATTGGACTCCGGGAACGCGTTTAAAGCCTTAAAAACTATTGGAATTATAAACCCAAGCCGAACCAAATTAAACCCACCCAAACCCAAGCTTGAACCAACTGTTGCGAGAACCGAACCCAAACCGGCTTATTAGGTCGGGTCGGGTCGGATCCGAGCCAAACCTGACCCGGACCCAAAACGCAGGGGAGAACCCTAGCCACCGCCGGAAACACTGTAGCAGGGTATTTAAACCTCTCCTTGGCTTCCATGCCCAGCCACGGAAACCCTAGATCATCACCGCAGCCGACATCCCCCATCAGCACCATCCCTCCGCCGTGCTCCTCCCATCCCGACGACCTACCCCGTCTGAACCCTAGGTCGCCGGCAACTTCTCTCCGCGAGCACCGCCGCTCGACTCCTCGAGCTCCGCCGACCCAGCACCGGCCTCGATCTTCATCCTCCCCGAGCGAGTTCGACGACCCCGCTGCCCTCAATCTCCACCGAGCCGACCCTCCCCGAGCGAGTTCGACGACCCGCTGCCCTTAATCCCCGCCGAACCGACGTCTCCTCCACCCAGTCCTCCCCTCGTCGACCCAAACCCGACGCCTCCCTAGCGCCGCCCCACTGACCCGAGTCAGAACCCTAGACTCGACACAGCGTCTCAGCGGACACGAAAGATCTTGATTCGGACGCGAGCAGCAGACGCAGGACACGACCAAGACACAAAGTTGACTCTCGGACAAGTGGAATTCAGCGTTCACGGAGCCCTGTTCAAGTATCGTTTCCTCTCCCCTCGTAACTCTATTTTAGTTTCCGTCAGTTGCTACGCGTAGACTGTATAACCCTCTCAGTGCCCGTGCAACTCGCTCAGCGCATCGCGTCCTGTGGTGATCGCACACCGTGATCCAAAAACAGAAAAAACAATGCCCTGTTTCACCCCGGAACTGAGTGCGCCCCGCCAAAAGGGACGACTTGGTCGCACGCGATCTTTACCAAAACGTGCGCGACGTTGATAAGGTCGTGTGGGATTTTGCAAAAGTTGATTCGGATGTGCGTGCACCCCGGTATCAACGCGTATCCGTCGACAACGCCCCGTGTCCGTCTATTCTGGAACACGCTGTAACTTTGTGTACACACGTCGGATCGAGACGAAACTTGTGCCATCGGACTCATAGCGATACGCTGGTCCTGTGACCCAAGTTTGGTCCGATTCTGAGAATGTTGACAAAATCGCGTATCGTGGGCCCCACAGGCTCCACTTGACGGGCGATTTTGTGATCGGCTCATCGGAATCCAATTCTGGAAGTTTCGTTGGGTTCGTATCATCGTTCCTGACTTATAGACACTGAGTTTAAGGAATTTGGAGACCTTTACCCTGACCCACTTTTTGGTGTAAAGTGGCCCACATGTGGACCCCGCTTTGGCCCGAAAATGTCCTTTTTGCCCCTGTGTCCAAATTGGACGTAAGGACAGGCATTTCTAGCAGTTTGATATCTTCTGAGACGGTTGGTGATGTTTATTACAGCTTTTGGAGGAGTACCCACAGGATCCATTGATACCGGAATGATTGTGGATATTCAGACGTCAGGCAAGTGTACCTTGCCAAACTCTGCAGTATTGTTACATATTTTCCTTATTTTATTATATTGCTGTGTATGCTTAACCTAGGACCGTGTGACGTACTTAGCGTCCGATTAATAGTCGGGTGCCAACACTGTACGCGGTGTTGGGCACTGTCATCTAGAGATGGACATTCGTGATACTTTATATTCTCGTACTTGTCTTACCAAGTACACTATGACCCATGACACTTGACACTATTCATGAGACAGGATTTTTCCGAGATATTCATGGTAATTCTGTATAGGATACAGGACATAGACATTATATTTTTAGATATAGTATGACTGGTTGCATTAGCTATGATCCCGCTTGACATGGACATGAGACATTATGGTCATGATATGCGTGGTTACATTGGGTGGGGAGAGACACAGGCTACAGGCTGTTCCATATATATATACATCCACTATTATTGAGAGGTCGTAGACTCTCGGAGCAGAGCTAGACCCACTACCGGTTATTACCACTACCGGCTCCCCGACACAGAGCTTGTAGTGGCTCAGCCTGAGTACTCGTGTTGCTCTCACTTGCATTATCACTTAGATGGTTACTTACTTGCCCTATTGATTCCATTTATTTTTTTGCACTGCATTTATTTTGGCATGAGCTTTCTTGTACCTTGCTATGTCCCCTGAGGACCTGGATCCGGATTATGTCCCCAGGATTTGAGGACGAGATCTATCCCGAGGTATACGGGACCAGAGCAGGAGCTGATCCAAGAGCTGTACCGCCATCCGAGGATGAGGTGTTAGCCAAAGACTTCTCCTGAGCATCCATGTTTTATGCTCAGTCATTTATTTCTGGTCTGTTGAACCAGTGTATCAGATTATTTCTCGGGTTGTTCTCCGAAGCACTTTGTGAGACTAGCTGATGATTTACATTCCGTATTTATTCTATGGATCTTATTTTATATCTTGTGTGGATGAGATTAGTTGTGCCATGATTGTCGTTTACTTGATTTTACAGCTTAAGTATGCCCTGATGGATCCATTAGATTGGGTTTGTCCATCGGTGCGTGCTGCTGGCCATTGCCAGGTATTCGGTCCCTCGGTATTTTGGGACTGGGGCGTGACATCGTTAGAGAGACATCTCAATAGAAGTCCGTCGTAGGTCCGGCGATATAGGCATTGTGAAGATGCATCGAAGTAGAAGCGTAATGATCGTCTTTTGACGGATACTGCTTCTTTGGGGTCCTCCGACAAGATTCCGTATGCCACAAAATCTATGAAGGGACTTTTCCAGTCTCTTCTAGGGGGATCTGTGTTCACAGCATAGTTGCATTCTATGTGAAAGTTGTTCTTCACACATAATAAATCTCTGTTAAGAAGGATTACCGAATCCTGCCTTCTTATAGGAGTGGCTAAATCCGCAGTTAGACTGGCTAGGGCATCAGCTTTCAGATTCTGAGATCGAGGTACATGATCTAGGAAGAACCCTTTGAATGTCATGGCTATCTCGACCGTTGCTTGGTGATAGGGGATGAGGTCTGGATTCCGGACTTCATATATTCCCCTGACTTGATTGACGATGAGCAGAGAATCACCGAAAGCTTCCAGGAACTCGACCCCCAGCTCTTTAGTGACTTGGAGCCCGATTAGCAGAGCATTGTACTCTGCCACATTGTTGGAGCATGGCTCGCTAAGATAATATGCTCGGTAGATGACAAGTTTATTAGGAGTGACCAGGACTATTCCTACTCCTGAAACCACGTTTCCCCTAGGACCAGTTCTGGAGGCTCCATCGAAGAATAGTTGCCATGTGTCACTTTCTATTGCGAAATTACATTCTGTAACTTCATCAGAGATGTCCTCGTATAGTTTGGAGGTCTCCGGGATCGGATGAGCAGCTAGGAAGTCGACCAGCGCTTGGCCTTTGATGGACTTCTGCGGGACGTATACCATGTCATATGGTGTTAACAGCATCGTCCAAGTCGCGAGTCGAGAATTAAGAGCACTTGGCTTGCTCATCAGTATTCGAAGAGGGTTGTTCCTGGAGATGATATGAATAGTCTGACCGGTGACATAGTGCCGCGTCTTCTGGATAGAGAACATCAGAGCCAAGCATTCCTTCTCCACTGGGTTGTACCGGTGTTCGGCTCCGACCATCATCCTGCTGAGGTAGTAGATAGCCTGTTCATGCCCCATATCGTTCTTCTGTACGAGAAGAGCTCCTAGCGAATGATCCATCGCTCGAATATACAGCAAGAATGGTCTTCCCATGACGGGAGGCACCAGAACTGGCGGACTGGTGAGGTAGCGTTTGATATCTCTGAACGCTTGCTGACAGGTTTCGTCCCATATGAAGGATACACCTTTCTTCATGAGATGAGAAAAGGGCTAACATCTCCCCGAGAGGTTGGATATGAACCTCCGGATATAAGCCAGATGGCCTTGAAATCCCCGAAGTTCCCTCAGATTGTGGGGGGTCGCATTTCTACGATGGCCTGGACTTTGTCAGGGTCCACTTGGATGCCTTTGGCGGTGATGACAAATCCCAGGAATTTGCCACTAGATACACCCAGAAAGGACTTCGTAGGGTTCATCTTGAGTTGATGTTGGCGCATTAACTCGAATACCGTCCTCAAGTCTTGAATGTGATCATCTTTGAGGCGGCTATTGACGGCTATGTCGTCCACGTAACATTCTACTATTTTGCGTAAATGCTCATGGAATATGTTACTCATAGCCCATTGGTATGTAGCCCTGGCGTTCTTCAATCCGTAGGGCATGACCGTATAGCAATATACCCCCAACGGGGTCCGGAAGGCAGTGTGCTTCCCGTCTTCAGGATGCATCTTGATCTGATTGTATCCTGAGAATCCGTCCATGAAAGATATGCGTTCAAAACCGTAGGTGTTGTCGATCATGATGTCCGTGATGGAAAAAGGGAACTCATCCCTGGGGCAGGCTGTATTCAGATCTCGGTAATCGATACAGATACGTATTTTCCTATTTTTCTTCATGACTGGAACAACGTTGGTGACCTAGTCGGGATGTTGTTCTTCCCGGATGAAACCGCAGGCTATCAACTTCTTGACTTCAGCTTCGATGGCGTCCATCATATCCGGGCGGAACCGGCGTTGGTGCTGCTTCACAGGCTTCGAGTCGGTCAATATATTGAGTTTATGAGTAGCCACCTTCGGGTCAAGGCCTGGCATGTCCTCGTAATCCCATGAAAAGACGTCGATATATTCTTTTATCAGCTGGATAACTTCTTCCCTTTCAGTTGGGAAAAGATTGTTACTGATAAATATCAGCTTTGGTGAAAGTTCACCCCCAATATTAACCTGGATAACTTCATCTTTGATGGGAGGTTCCCTTTTCTCGAAGCAGAATTCCCACTGCGTATCTATTCGTTGGGCCCAAGAGTCATTCTCAAACGGCTCAGAATCCTGTTCATCTACTTCAAAGGGATCTGGCACTACCATATTCACTGATAATGTTTGTTTGAGAGCATCAGGTGAGTCAGAGGGGTACGAGCCATTCTGAGAAGAGGAAAAGATATCCTCGTCCAACTTAGAGGAGGTGGCATACCCTAACCCGAAATGAGTTCGTTGATAGTAGGGGTCGCTGCGCAGCAGCGTTCGTCTGCCTCTTCCGTAGTTGAGGCCTGGCTTCCGCTTCAAGTCGTAGCCCATGTTTTGCATGATCCTCAACGCTTGCGGGCTGTATCGGTGAACTTGCATTTTTCCAGCATCGTCATTGAAAGAATCTTTCTGGACAGTCGGTTGATTGCGCATGTGGCCGAAGACTATTGAACCCATATAATCTCGCCCTGCCGGGTGGTTAGGGGTACCAGGTCATGATTTTAACCCATAGCTGGAGGGAGATTGACGATGTTCATCGTGGTTCGGGAAATGGATGTGACACTGTCAGAGACTTCTTGGGAAGGCAGATTGCCAAACCGCAGAGAGATCATGTTGGCCGTGACCGTCTTCTCGGTATTGTGCAGAGTGATGGCCTTAGCATCGATTAACCCCTGGATCTTTCTTTTCAGTATGTAACATGCCTTTATCGGGTGGTGTACGTATTTGTAGAAGATACAGTTTTTGGGGTCGTTAGTACTGTCGACTTCTTGGGACCGCCTTAGCTCCGGAAGGGTGATCTTGTCACTTTTGACGAGACACTCAAATATACTTGGGATATCATTGTCGTCGAAAGAGTAGACTTCGACGGGCCTGGAGGTCCCGGGTCTCGCTTGTGCGGTTGCCGCAGTCTTTTGCCTGGCCGTATTAATCGCCAGAGCTTTTTTTCCTTTGGAGCTGCGAGGATGGTCGCTGCTGGGAGATGACCTCTTGCCTCTGTCAGAGGCGGAGATCATGATGCCATTGTCGTACGCCTTGCAACTGTTGTCTTCGGCGGCTACGGCCGAGATGATGAACGAGGGCCAATTATGGAACTGATATGGTCCTGTAAACACCAAGACTACGGGAAGGAGGTTTTTCCTGCAAATGTCTACCAACGCAGAGTCTGGAACTCCTGGAGGCATCTGTAGCGTGGCCTGACGAAAATGTTCGATGAAGGTACGAACGTCCTCTTTTTCCCTCTGCTTGACTTCGATGAGAGAGGACATAGACATGTCCATTCCTCCCTCGTAGAATCACGTGAAGAATAAAGTTTTGAAGTCCTCGAAGGAAGTAATGCAGTTGTCCGCCAAGCTACGGTACCACTGATAGGCTACTCCTGAGAGACAGCCTTTGAACACCCGAGTGAGGAGGGCGTCGTTCCCTTGTAGCAACACCGTCATCATACTGAAATAGTTCATGTACTGACTTGGTGATGTTTTTTTCTCGAACAGAGCCATAGTCTGAGGTTTGTACCTCGGAGGGAAAGGGACCTCTTCCCAGATAGCTGGGTAAGGCTGGTTGATTGGAGTTTCTTGAGCTGATCTTTGTGCTTCAAGGCGTCAAACTGGACTTTCAACTCCCGTACTGCCTGCATCGGATTTTCAGTTGGAAGCGGGACTACGGTGTAGTACGGAGTTGGTTGTATCGTGACTCCAACGAAAGGTAATATATTCTCCGAGTGAGGAAGCGGAGGAACTGCTGACTCTTGATCTAGAGCAGGCTCTTGGCTCGGGTTGGATGGTGGTGTCACGCCCCAGTCCCAAAAATACGTAGGACTAGGACACGTAAGCATGCCAGCCGCATGGATATGGCAACTCCAATATATGGAAACCAAATCCACACGTACACTGTAATATGAATATCAAATCCACAAGTGGTATAACTGTAATACAAATCACAGGGTAAAATCTAAATCTCATCCACCAAAATCATATAGAAATAAATAAACAGTATCGATGAAACTAGATCTCAATAAGAAGTATCTAGGATGATAGTTGGATGGAAACAAATCCACTACCAACTCGAATAGGAAAGGTAAATACAATATAAGTACAACACAATCAAACCCAATATAAGTATACCAGCTATCGATCACGGCTCGAAGAGAAGACATCCACTAAGCATATACAACCATCCAAATCTGCGCTCCAGCAAATACTCAAGAACAGATACACCGGGCAGCGGACCATGTCCTCAGAGGGACGTAACAAGATACAGAAAATACAAACCAACTTGAATACAGTAAACATGCATATAATTTGAAAATAAATAAGTACGTTGTACAAGACAATCTATATGAATGCAAATGAGGACAATTTTTCGACGTATGGGCAAGGGTAGTCTACTCGATCTAAGCCTCACAACTCACACACCCGTCTAGAATATCAAAAATTGACATACCTCTGGGGTAGCGACCAGCGCAACTCTACAGAAATCGACATACCTCTGGGGTAGCGACCAGCGCGACTCTACAGAAATCGACATACCTCTGGGGTAGCGACCAGCACGACACACGCCCGTAGTGCAAACTATATACTATGGTTTACCAGAGTGGTTAAAAGTCCATACGCCTAATGATTGTCCTCCCATGATACTAGGTGCCATGTGTGTGTCAACATATCTAATACATAGTAATGACTGGAGAAAACTACACATGCAAGAACTATACAGAAAGGAAATAAATAAAAAGAAATATAAATAGCATACAAAGTACTATAAACAATTTGGCAAGGTATCTTGCCTGGGGTCCTGCTGCTGGTATGAATCAGAGTCCAAGTCACAGTCCAAATAGCCTATGTATTACAAATTTATCACGTCAAAAGATAATTTATTTTAATTTATTTAATTCTGGAATAATTACTCTAAAATCCTATTTTAATCTTATTATTCTGATTTTTATGTTAATTCCTAAATTTTGTCCAAAGAAACTGAATTTTATCAACTCGAGACTCATGGCACGCAAATCGAGGCGATCTGTTGACCGAAAAGTCAACCGACACAAACTCAATTTTTATGCATGATTTCCTGTAGATTTCAGTGTCAAAAATATGCTAGAATTTATGGCTCACCCGAATTCAAATTCGTTTGGGAATTATGGCACATACAAATTTTGTATTGTGCACCGATGGTTAAATTCTAACCTAGAAGTTCTACAGAATTAACAGTATGTAAATACTTCGAATTAAATTCTGGAAAAAATATATTCGATGATCTTGACATTAGCTTTCCGAAACTTTAAACGGTTCATGATTCTGATTCCGGGTTCTCCCAAAATTACGAAAACATCAAAATACGTCTATTTTTGGACATGCTGTGCTCTACGAATTTTCCAGAATTTAATACTAATAATTTTAATTTTTTTTTATATAATCAGAAAGCTAACCTCATTATCGTTCTAACAAAAAAAATTAGGCCTCGTTTGGAGTCCGGAGCTATGCGCAATGGCTTCTGGAAGATGAAGGAACCCTAGATGACAATTCTCCAAAAATCGGCTGAAGAAAAACCCTAGAAATTAATATCTAAACTATTATATATATATATATATATATATATATATATATATATATATATATATAGGAGAGAGAAAGTGTATATATATATATATATATATATATATATATATATATATATATAGGAGAGAGAAAGTGTAGCCGCGGCTCACAGCGCGCCACGTGGCAGCCATCCATGCAGCCCCGCCCAGATCGAACGGTCGCAGTTCGATGCGGCTCGGCTCAGCTGAGTCCGAGTCGAACTCGGTCTCGGCTCGGCTCGAGGTCGGCTCGGCTCGCACCCACTCAGCGGTCACTGACAGGCGGGCCCGGCACTGTTCACTGCTGGAGGCTGACAGGTGGGCCCCCTGTTTGCTGAATGGGCAAAATTAATTACTTTTTGGGTTTTCTTTTTCAGAAATTAGTTTTTAATTCAGTTTTTCATAATTAACTCGAAATAAATGCTAAAAATAATTGAAAAATTCCCAAAATATTCTAAAAAATATATTTTATTATTTAGAACCTAAAATAAAATTTTGGAATATTTTTAATTAAGTTTGAACATAAAATAAATTCTTTAAATTCCTCAAAAATTAGTGTTACTAGTTTTTAATTAACTAAAAATTATGGAAAAATCCTAATAATCTAAAATTGCCTAAAAATAATTCTAAATAAATATTTATATAAGTAAATATACTAAAAAATTTATTTTCTAATTAACTAAAATAATACTCTAAATAAATTCAACATCTATAATAAATATAATAATATAAAATATACACAAATACCTATTTTGGGTGAGGAAGTTTACAGGTGGTAAGTCCACCCCCACATGTATCTGAGTTGGCGGGACCGATGCTTGAGCCATGGCAGTTGCGTGCTGAGTTAGCATCATCTGGTGCATGTTCTCCATTATGGATTGCATTTGTTTCAGAGATGTCTTTAGTATAGTGATGCGTTGTTTCGCGTTTCCTGACGGCGAAGCTTCCTCACGTTCATCTTCAACGGCATAAACTCCCATTTTCCTGGGTGTCATTGAAGGATTAGTATAGGTCGCTGTAGAAGTCGACTCTATACTCTCAGCATCTGATCCGGGGGACTGGCGACCCCCAGTGTCGGAATCAGACAAGTACGAAGCTGGTTGTTGTGACCTTGCACGGGTGTTTTGGAATACCCCAGCTTCAGCGTTCCTGAAGAGCTCATTGAATCTCCTTCGGCACGGGGGCCCAGAGGGATGACGTCTTGAGCTCGACCCTTCTCTAGGTAGGTGTGAAGCCATGTTCACGGATGCATGCACGGGCTCTTCTTCCTAGAAAGACAGAGAGTAGCTCAACCGGTCAAAAACTGACCGTTTTGCTTTAGAACAGCAGCAATCAATCACAATCTTATGACTATTACAACAGTGCTCGCCAGAAGGCATAATAGACATGTTGGAAGGTCCCCTCTCCTTACGCTTCTGGATTAGATATTTGTGCAAGTCAGGAGGAGTTGCAGAAGAAGAAGACGACGGCTTGTTCCTTCTGTTCCCATCAGTGGGCATGCGGAGGTTGGGCACCATGGTTTTTCCTGTACCACCTGTGTACAAGAGGTTGGCCATCTGGGTGGCGGATAATCCCCGGAGAGGGTGTCTTTCCGTAACCTGAGCTTGTTTTACGCCGAGGGGCTTCGCCTGGCATAATTTGGAGATTTGCTCAGACTGGCGTAAAGCTGAAGAGGTCCTCAGTTGGCCATCGGCTTTTCGCATAATCCGGAGGGTAGGCAGATTGTTCCCTCGCTGGCATAAAGGCCGAGAAGTTGAGTACTCTGCCGCTTGCTTTCCCTTGTGGAGATCACAGCGCTCATCTGGTTCCCTGTAGAGGTCAGATGTTGTCTTACGCGCGGAGCATGATTTGTACTTCCGATTTGGCACTAAGATCTTATCAGAAATATTGTCTATTCCGCCAGTGACGGGAGACTGCATTTTATGCGCAGGGCACGGAGTGGACTTCTGGACTAGCGTTAAGCCATTTCCAGAAGTTTTGTCTGTACCGCGCTTAGCAGGAGACTGGTTTCTACGCGTAGAGCGCAGTGGACACTTCTGGGTTAGCGCTGAGGCTTTGCTCGAAGTTTCGTCTGTACCGCACGTAGCGGGAGACTAAATTTTACGTACGGGACACGGAGGGAGCAATGCTACAACCTCATTAGTCGAAGAGATCGGAGAGTCCACAGGAATGGTAGAGGATATCTTGGGCATCCAGACCTTGTGCAGCTTCCTGTTGTCTTGGACGGAGAGAGGGTGAGAGCTACCCCCGGTTCGAAGCATGTCTTGGTAGGCAGACTGGTCGAATTGGACGACCAGTGTCTTCTTCACGGTTCCTACAGATACCGCATCGTGTTGAGCAATTACTTCCTCATCAGAAGAGAAAGATGTCCCCAGCAGAGTCGCCATCTTGTTTGTGGTGGAAAACGAAAGAATGAAAATGTATTCAAGATGGGGTTTATACGAAACCCGCCTTCTTTGGTTTACAAACAAACTTGTACAATTTGATCCTATACGAGGATGTGGGAGTACAATTTATTTAATCTGGATAAATATTTCTATAGGTGTCTGATCTGCAGTCGATCACTTTAGCCCTTGGACCACACGATGATAAAGAAGTGCCGTAGAAGACAGGAAGCAGCTTCGAAGGTTGCAGAAGAGGGTGGATGCACGATGCCAAAGTCGTCGATCCCTACTCTTTGCCTGGGCTCCGGATTCTTCTCTCTCTCTCTCTCTCTCTCTTGACCTCTGGTTCGATCTTTCTTGGAAGTTCGACCTTGTTCGATCCTTCTTTCAAAGTTTCGACCCGTGGTTCGATCTCTTTGGAGGTTTTTAGACCAATTCCCTCCGACCCTCCAATTTGTCGACCTTGTTCCTCATTGATAGAGGTCTCTATTTATAGAGTTTTAGTGACAGTGACCACTCCGTTGGTGTAAAAACTGAGGAGTGGAAAGTACAGCACCCTTTTACACAATGGTTAAAATAACCAATGCCTGCGTATAGATGATCCTTTGAATGAGCGTGTGACGCGGGTCCAACTAAGGGACAAAATGCGTATAATCGCTACGAAGATCACGGCATAGAAGCCACGTAGGTAGGTATCCCTTGTGTAGAAGAGGTGGGCGTAGAAGCCAATGTCTGTCACCATGGCGAAGCCGAATAGGCGTAGAAGCCGAGCGGTCATAGAGACCGAGTGGGCGTAGAAGCCGAGTGGTCATAGAGGCCGAGTGGACGTTGAAGCCGAGTGGTCATAGAGGCGGAGTGGGCATTGAAGCCGAGTGGTCATAGAGGCCGAGTGGGCGTAGAAGCCGAGTGGTCATAGAGGCCGAGTGGGCGTTGAAGCCGAATGGGCGTAGAAGCCGAGTGAGCACAGGAGCTGAATGGGCGTAGAAGCCGCTGCGTACCGTGCCAGAGCGCTAATGTGGACGTCTTAGCCAAAATTACGGCTTTTGAAGATATAATCAAATTTCTTGCATTAAATGCAGAGATTTGCCACCATCCTGTGCATTAAATACAGAGGCGTATTTTTGAAGGTATGCAGGCCTTCTGTGCATCAGTCGCAGAGACGTGCCTCGAGAAACTTTCACCGCTCTATGCATTAGACGTAGAGACGTGCCTCGAGCAACTGTCATCGCTCTGTGCATTGGACGTAGAGACGTGCCTCGAGCAACTGTCATCGCTCTGTGTATTGGACGTAGAGACATGCCTCGAGCCCCATACGGAGTGCAGCTTTTGATGTGGCAGGCGGTTTGTCTACTGCAGAGCGAAAACAGCTCATGTCTGCCTGTGTAAAATAAGGCAGCGTATCCCTTCGTGCACGTAAAAGCAGTTTACGCAAAGGAGATGGCGGTAAATGACAGCTTGGGTCGCAGTGTTGTGCCATCATTATAGCCGTCGTCTGGGTAGTCAAGCAGTATCCCTTTGTCAGAAGTCCAGACGTCAGGTTCATTGCAAGATCTAACAGGTTCATTGCAGGATCTGACAGGTTTACTTCGGAGAATACGAAGCGTCTCTCGTAGACTTCAATGCTGCGTTAAAAGAGGATGGGTTTTACGCCCAGGAGTCGATGAAGCACCCTGTTTACGCTGAAGCGGCTTGGACGTACTGCCTTACGCGGATGGTCCTTTGAGCTTATATTTCATGCTGTGTTTAGCGGAAAAATCTCTGTTGCACGTTTGATGGCTCTGAAGGCCTCTGTTTACGCTGCTCTGCATCAATATGCTGCGTATAGCCATCCGGCATATTTTTTATGCTTCTACAGTATTACTTCCTCGACTGTATTCATATCCTTCCTATCAAATTCTTATCTTGTTTTGCATATATAGGCTCATGATTTTGCAACAAAGATCCTTCTAATTATTCAAATGAGTAGATCCTTCTTCCCTTTCCAGTCATGCTCTAGTAGCAAATTAATCTTTTAGTTAGTACCCTCTTCATGGTGTTAATATCCATCTCACTGTAGGTATCAGTTCTTTTCTATTTCTAATTCCGTAATCTAGTCACTATGGCTTGATTCTCCAGATACTTGTCTAATCGTACCTTATTCAATCCTGTGACCATACTCCCTAAACTTATCATAAACTTCTTTTGTCTGTAGATTCCTCCCTTTGTGATTCCCTTGATTCGTCCTTTCGTTATCAATGCCATGCGATGATCGAAGTGTCTATACCACCTTGCCCTAGTTATACCCGACCAAACCCTTTTGTATGTTTTGTTGAAGACATGAACTATATATTGGTTGGAAGCAATTTCCCTTATAGAGTTGTTGACCAATAACACCCTGATAATATTTAGGTTCCCTTAGAGAATCTTTAATTACGGCCAGTAAACTCTAGATTTCTTGTATCTTTATTTAGGAATTAGGCCCTTCCAGAAATCTTGTTAGCAGGACCCTGACTAAAGTTTTGGATACCAACTTAATTTTTATAAGTTGG
This sequence comes from Iris macrosiphon, assembly GCA_036927795.1. NCBI lineage: Eukaryota > Viridiplantae > Streptophyta > Magnoliopsida > Asparagales > Iridaceae > Iris > Iris macrosiphon. Next base: position 103,488,424 of record JAYESA010000004.1, read on the forward strand.
ATAAATCGTAGCCCCCTGGTTTTAGTGTATGATTATTTTAAAATTTTAGGGTAAATTTGAATTTATTTGGTATTGATTAGGATTAATTCCAAACAGATTGAATTATCTCTTTAATTTTGTATCATTTAATACTCGATCATCACCAGTTGCTCAGGATGTCAGGTGAGTACTTACCTCTGATTGTTTCTATTTTATGATAGCGTATATATCACCTGTTCTAGAACTGTAATACTTGATTCTGACACATTATTTCATGAGCTGGTACTAGTTGGATCCCGTCATGAGATGTTATCTCCCTTACCGTGTTCAGCGGGTACTCTATCACGTGTATTTCATCATGTGCTTCGTGTATTGATTCTCATGTGCTATCATGTGCTTCGTGTGCTCTCGCCTTCATGTGCGCGAGTTATTTATCATGTACGTAGCGTGTCGTGGTTGGATCCAAGAGTATTAGTGGGGGAGGGGAGTAGAAGTTGGTTATGTAATCAAATCCAAACAGTATTCATGTGTATGTCGGTTATGCAACTCACGCATAACGGAGTTATCGTAGATTAATCATGTGCAACCTAAGCCGATCACATAACGAACTTGTGCTCAAGGTACTTAGCTAGTATTCCTATTTTCTCACATGCAGTTACTTCTCTACTACTTGTATTGTTCCCCAGTTTTATATTGCAGTTACTTTATCAGTTCACCATGTATTTTTTTCCTGTGCATCTTGTATTCTTTTTTATTGCTAGTCATATACACCTTACCATGTATTTGGAGTTGCTTTCAGAGTTATGTACTTTGCTCCAGTCCTGACTGGATATATTTTTTCCAGAGGATCCTGAGGATTTTTGCCCGACCTACTATGGGCCAGGTGTCGACGAGTGCTGCGACCCTAAGTTTGAGGAGGAGCATGTCCCAGCTGAGGAGACACCGCTAGCACCCTAGTATAGCTAGGTGGGTTTCACTGGGTTATTCTCAGTTGGTGTTTTGGATGACTGTATTACTATTTATTATTATTTTGTTGTTGTGTGATATTGTAGACTCTTAGACTTGGACTGTATTTTTGGATATTGTACTTGCTCTCCTTGGTTCTTTATTTCTTTGTTGATATCTTATCGTGCTTTTACTCTTCCTTTAGTTATTGTAATTGAGTTTATATATATCATATCGTTGTCCTCCTTTTGGAGAGGTTATCTAGACAGATTATTGTGAGATATATATAGTTGTGACCTAGAACGAACCTAGACAGCGTTCTACCATCGATTCTGCGGCGTAGGCTGGACGTACCCACGACTCATGCCCAATTTTTTGGGTGCGGGTCATGACACATTTTTGGTGGTGGCCTATGCAGGTCTAGTTTCTAGGTCTACCTGCGATAGGATATAGGATATAGGCTGAGAGAGTGTGTGCTCAATCACAACTAGGACCCTTCCTGATTTCTTTTGCTATCTTTAATTTTTCTGAAATTGTTTTTTTTTGAAATATTACTGTCCTTCATTGATGATATCGTATCTTGCACCATTGGTGACGTGATCTCAGGTTCTGTTCTTCTTGATTCTAGTCCAACACTTGCTTTATTTGATTCTGGTGCTTCCCATAGCTTTGTGTCTGTATCTTTTATTGTTAGACACCATCTTGTTGCTGAACCTTTAGCTAGACTCTGCAAGATCATGATCGGGGGTGGTATCATCCTAGTCAGTGATGTCTGCAGAGACCGGAGAGTTACCTTGGGAGGCCAGGAGTTGAGTGTGTGCCTACTCGTAATGCCACTTCCGAGCTATGACATTGTACTCGGGATGGATTGGTTAAGTATGCACTATGCTAGTATAGATTGTCGTGGAGGTAGAGTGTTGTTTAGTCCGCCGGGAGAGCCAGAGTTTGAGTTTGCCAGAGGAGCAACGGAGCAGAGTGAGGGAGTCTTCTGCGGAGCCCTGGTGGTAGAGCAGAGGTTGCCACATCCATTGATAGCGGAGTTCATGAATGTCTTTCTGGAGGAGTTGCCAGGGTTACCTCCGGACAGAGATATGGAGTTCTCTATAGACTTGGTGCCAGGCGCGGAGCCGATATCCCAGCACGTCTATAGAGTCAGCAACAGTGAGCAGGTAGAGTTGAAGAAGCAGGTGGATGAGCTTCAGGACAAGGGATTAATCAGATCTAGTTCTTCTCTATGGGGTGCACCGGTACTTTTTGTGCCGAAGAAGGATGGGTCGATACGGATGTGTATCGACTATAGGGCTCTGAACAATCTCATAATCAAGAATAAGTATCCGTTGCTGCGTATTGATGATCTTTTTGACCAGTTGAGCGGAGCGAGGGTATTTTCCAGGATTGATCTTAGGACAGGCTACCACCAGGTGAGGTTAGGAGGGAGGATATTCCGAAGATAGCTTTTCGGACCAGGTATGGACAGTATGAGTTCATGGTGATGCCGTTTGGGTTGACTAATGCTCCGACAGTATTCATGAATCTGATGAACAAGGTGTTCCATCAGCATCTGGACAGGTTTGTGGTAGTGTTTATAGATGACATCTTGGTGTATTCGAAGACCCCAGAGGAGCATGAAGAACATTTGAGGATAGTGCTGGAGACTCTCAAGAAGGAGAAGCTTTATGGGAAGCTTTCAAAGTGTGAGTTCTTCCTTGACAAGGTTGAATTCCTTGGTCATGTGGTGACATGAGAGGGGATCTCGGTGGATCTAAGGAAGATCATGGCAGTTGAGGCATGGAGTGCTCCGAGTTCAGTAGCAAAGGTCAGGAGTTTCCTGGGGCTGGCAGGTTACTACAGAAGATTTATTCAAGATTTTTTTCGGATTGCAGAGCCGTTGTCTAGGCTGACCCGGAAGGACATGGAGTTTGTTTGGTCAGAGGAGTGCCAGGTCGCCTTTGATGAGCTGAAGAGGAGGTTGACGACAGCTCCAGTGTTGACATTGCCATCAGGGTCTGGAAGATTCACTATCTATAGTGATGCATCAGGGAATGGACTGGGTTGTATATTACAGTAGAATGGGAGGGTGGTTGCCTATGCTTCCAAGCAATTACGTCCTCATGAGAAGAACTATCCTATCCACGATTTAGAGTTGGCAGCGGTCATCTTTGCTCTGAAGTTATGGAAATACTATTTATACGGAGAGCGTGTGGAGATCTTCACTGACCACAAGAACTTGAAGTATATGTTTACCCAAAAAGAGCTGAACATGAGGCAGAGGAGATGGTTGGAGTTGATGAAAGACTTTGACATATTGTTGTAGTACCATCCATGAAAGGCGAACGTAGTTACAGATGCGCTGAGCAGGTATCCGGTAGCTATGTGCCTGACTACAGATCATTATCTTCTGGCAGATCTAGAGAGCTTGGACATTAAGGTAATAGTGCCTAGAGTTGAGATGCAGATATGGGGATTGCAGATTCAGTCAGAGTTGATAGACCGGATCAGGGCTACACAGTTTGAGGATGAGTCCCTGAGGAGCATCAGGGCGCATATTCAGATTGGATTATCAGATGACTTCACCATTGCTGATGATGGTTCATTGCGGCATGGTACCAGGTTGTGTGTGCCGGATCAGGGCACATCGATCCCAGTACTCTATGCATCCAGGTGTCAACAAGATGTATAAAGATCTGAGAGAGCATGTATGGTGGTACGGGATGAAGCTGGAGGTAGCGGGCTTCGTATCCCGATGCTTAGTGTGCCAGCAGGCGAAGGCAGAGAGGCAGAGGCCAGGAGGATTGCTCTAGCCGTTACCCATCCCGAAGTGGAAATGGGAGCATGTGACCATGGATTTTTTTCTGGGCTTCCCCGTTCTCCAGGAGGGAAGGATGCAATTTGGGTCATCGTAGACAGGTTAACCAAATCGGCCCATTTTCTACCATTCAAAGTGGGTACGTCTACAGAGAGACTAGCAGAGATGTATGTGCGCCAGATAGTCAGACTGCATGGGGTTCATGTGAGCATAGTATCAGACCGGGACAGTCGCTTTACTTCGTATTTTAGAGGAGTCTACAGGCTAGCTTGGGCACCCAGCTCAAGTTTAGTACTACATATTACCCACAGACAGACGGTCAGTCAGAGAGGACCATTCAGACCCTCGAGGACATGCTTTGTACTTGCGTTCTGGATTTTAGAGGCTCATGGGAGGATCATTTGTACTTGGTAGAGTTTGCTTACAATAACAACTACCAAGCCAGTGTCGAGATGTCACCATTCGAGGCATTGTATGGACGGAGGTGTCGCCTCCGTTATCATGGGATGATGTAGGCGAGAGAGCTTTGCTTAGCCCAGAGATGGTAGTAGATGCAGCGGAGAAGGTCAAGCTCATTAGAGATAGACTTCGGGTGGCGCAGGACAGGTAGCGGTATTGGGCCGATAGCCACCGGAGACCTTTGGAGTTTGAGGTATAACTTAGAATTTAGACTTTGTTCTTGTGTTTGCTTGTGATTGCTTATTTTAGATTAAGTGCTGAGACCTTGTTTGTGCTAGGTTAGTGATCTGGTGTTCCTGAGGATTTCTCCGACGTGGGGCACTATTCGCTTCGGTGGAGGCGGGAAGCTTAGCCCACGTTTCATTGGACCCTTCAGCATTCTTGAGAGGGTCGGCGCTGTGGCGTATAGGCTAGATTTGCCGCCTACGCTAGAGGGAGTTCATGATGTGTTCCACGTGTCGCAGTTGAGACGGTATGTGGCGGATCCCAGTCATGTATTGGATCACTCAGAGATCATGGTGGGCCCTACTCTTCACTATCCAGAGCAGCCGGTGGAGATTCTGGATCGGCGGGAGAAGGTATTGAGGAACCAGACTATTCCTTTGGTTCGCGTCGCGTGGAGGCATCACTCTCCAGGTAAGTCGACTTGGGAGAGGGATGATGAAATGCGCGAGCGATACCCTTATCTTTTTGAGCCCTGCGGTATAGTTCTTTCTTTTTCTTGCATTCATGTGCTAGTTTCGTCTTTTAATTTCGAGGACGAAATTATTTTAAGGAGGGTAGGCTTGTCACTACCCAATTCTAGAAAATAGGATTTTTTTATTATTATTTGGTAAATTATATATTGATCATAAATAATTGTATTTATATTTAATTAGTGGTTGTATTTATTTTTATTGGTTATTTTAGGGTTTTGGCTAGTCTTGACCCATGTCAGACCCTAGTTGATCCATGTCAGACCCAACCAACACCCTTGTCAGACTTATTTATGGGTTTAGAATAGTTATTATATTTTTTATTTAGTTAATTAGAGTATTTTGGATTAGTTAGAATGGTTTAAGGAAACCCCAAACCTAAACCCTATTTTAGCATGACTAATTTGGAGGGTATTTTGGACATTGTGTTATGTTCACAAGCCCTAACCCTATATTATTTCACCTGGCCGAAACCCCACCCCCCATTCCATTTTATTTCTTCTTCTTCTTCTTCTTCTTCTTCTTCTTTTTCTTCACTCTTCTCTCCATTCTCTTCTTCTTCCTTCTTCCAATTTTCTCCATTTCAAGTAAGTTCTTCACCCCTCTTCTCTTTCTTCATCTACTTCTTCCATAAATGCAAACCCTAACCCTTTATTTTTCTCTAACCTAGGTGTGTAGAGCCTAGACTTGGTGTAAAGGCTTGGCTTGGAGGCTTGAGGGTGGTGATTTCTAAGGTTTTGGAGAATTTGGCCTTGGGATTCCAACTTCCAAGAGATAAACCCTAACTTTCCTCTTAGTGGTTGCTCTAATATAGTATAATTAGTAATTTAGAACCTTCCTAGACCTTAGGGCTACCCATGGGAGGAATTTAGAACTTGTTTGGTTGTGTTTGGAGACTTTGACTTTAGGTTTTGTGTCAATTTTGGGTAAAATCCGAGATTGGCCCAATTTTGGGTGATGCCCTAGGTTAGTAGGACCTAGGTAGACGTGCTTGGGTGTCTTGAGGGTAAGTATGTGTTTTCGTTCGGACACATAAGGTCGTATCGCAGAGATTTGGACGTTTCGGGCGATTTGGGGGTTTTTCGTCGCTGTGGGTTCCATATGCATGTGGGATTTTGCCACAGACCTAGAATTGGATAGTTAGCATTTTTTTTGAGGTTTTAGACATCGATTAGAATTCGTGGGTAAATTTTGGGTAAATTCTGAGTAGGTTTGGTGTGCGTTTCACGAGGTATCGCGAGCCGCACACCAAGTATTCGTCGAAATGACCAAATGTCCATTTCGACTTGGTTTCTAGGTTTCAAACTTGTGCGCGGATTGGTTTAGCCTCGGAGAATATGTATTAGGCTTCTCGAGTTATATTATATATATAGGTATATATATGTATAGGGGTAGTTGTGTGTGTCTTGGTATATAGTTATATTATATATATATAGGCTCTAGGTGTGTAGAGCCTAGACTTGGTGTAAAGGCTTGGCTTGGAGGCTTGAGGGTGGTGATTTCTAAGGTTTTGGAGAATTTGGCCTTGGGATTCCAACTCCCAAGAGATAAACCCTAACTTTCCTCTTAGTGGTTGCTCTAATATAGTATAATTAGTAATTTAGAACCTTCCTAGACCTTAGGGCTACCCATGGGAGGAATTTAGAACTTGTTTGGTTGTGTTTGGAGACTTTGACTTTAGGTTTTGTGTCAATTTTGGGTAAAATCCGAGATTGGCCCAATTTTGGGTGATGCCCTAGGTTAGTAGGACCTAGGTAGACGTGCTTGGGTGTCTTGAGGGTAAGTATGTGTTTCCGTTCGGACACATAAGGTCGTATCGCAGAGATTTGGACGTTTCGGGCGATTTGGGGGTTTTTCGTCGCTGTGGGTTCCATATGCATGTGGGATTTTGCCACAGACCTAGAATTGGATAGTTAGCATTTTTTTTGAGGTTTTAGACATCGATTAGAATTCGTGGGTAAATTTTGGGTAAATTCTGAGTAGGTTTGGTGTGCGTTTCACGAGGTATCGCGAGCCGCACACCAAGTATTCGTCGAAATGACCAAATGTCCATTTCGACTTGGTTTCTAGGTATCAAACTTGTGCGCGGATTGGTTTAGCCTCGGAGAATATGTACTAGGCTTCTCGAGTTATATTATATATATATAGGTATATATATGTATAGGGGTAGTTGTGTGTGTCTTGGTATATAGTTATATTATATATATATAGGCTCTAGGTGTGTAGAGCCTAGACTTGGTGTAAAGGCTTGGCTTGGAGGCTTGAGGGTGGTGATTTCTAAGGTTTTGGAGAATTTGGCCTTGGGATTCCAACTCCCAAGAGATAAACCCTAACTTTCCTCTTAGTGGTTGCTCTAATATAGTATAATTAGTAATTTAGAACCTTCCTAGACCTTAGGGCTACCCATGGGAGGAATTTAGAACTTGTTTGGTTGTGTTTGGAGACTTTGACTTTAGGTTTTGTATCAATTTTGGGTAAAATCCGAGATTGGCCCAATTTTGGGTGATGCCCTAGGTTAGTAGGACCTAGGTAGACGTGCTTGGGTGTCTTGAGGGTAAGTATGTGTTTCCGTTCGGACACATAAGGTCGTATCGCAGAGATTTGGACGTTTCGGGCGATTTGGGGGTTTTTCGTCGCTGTGGGTTCCATATGCATGTGGGATTTTGCCACAGACCTAGAATTGGATAGTTAGCATTTTTTTTGAGGTTTTAGACATCGATTAGAATTCGTGGGTAAATTTTGGGTAAATTCTGAGTAGGTTTGGTGTGCGTTTCACGAGGTATCGCGAGCCGCACACCAAGTATTCGTCGAAATGACCAAATGTCCATTTTGACTTGGTTTCTAGGTTTCAAACTTGTGCGCGGATTGGTTTAGCCTCGGAGAATATGTACTAGGCTTCTCGAGTTATATTATATATATATAGGTATATATATGTATAGGGGTGGTTGTGTGTGTCTTGGTATGGTTGTGCGTGTCTTGGTGTGGTTGTGCGTGAGGTTGTGTGTGTGTGTGTTTGGATATATATATATATATATATATATATATATATATATATATATATATATATATATATATATATATATATATATATATATATATATATATGTGTGTGTGTGTGTGTGTGTGTGTGTGTGTGTGTGTGTGTGTTTGTATATATAGATATGTGTGAGTGTGTATATATATATATATATATATATATATATGTGTGTGTGTGTGTGTAAGTGTATATATATATATATAAGTGTGTGTATTTTTATATGTATATGAGTCTATATATATATATGTATGTGTGTGTGTATTTATATATATATGTGCATGTATATATATATATATATATATATATATATATATATATATATATATATATATATATATATATATATATATATATATATATATATATATATATGAGTGTGTGTTGTATATATATATATATATATATATATATATATATATATATATATATATATATATATATATATATATATATATATATATATATATATATATATATATATATGTGTGTGTGTGTGTGTGTGTGTGTGTCTGTTTGTATATATATATATATATATATATATATATATATATATATATATATATATATATATATATATATATATATATATATATATATATATGAGTGTGTGTATCTATATATCTATGTGTGTGTGGTGTGTATTAGAAATAGTGAGATAGAGGGATAGATAGATGGAGAGAGTGAGAGAGATGAGGAGCTGCAGCAGCAGCAAAGGGGAGGCCGCAGCAGCAGTTGCAGGCATTAGCTGCAGAATGAGCAGCAGCAGCAGAATGGGCAGCAGCAGCAGCAGTTAAGCAGCCGCAGTAGCAGCAGCTTGGGGCACCACCAACAGCAGCGGCTTATAGCATCAGCAATAGTAGCAGTATGTAGTAGCAACAGCAGTGAGTGAGGGAGAGAGCTATATATATATATATATATATATATATATATATATATATATATATATATATATATATATATATATATATATATATATATACCTATGCTTATCTCTCTCTCTCTCTCTCTCTATATATATATATATATATATATATATAGATAAGTGTGTAGGTATATGTATATATGTATGTATGGCTATATATATATATATGTAGGTAGATATGTATATGTTCTTAGATATTTTTTTTTGCATATATAATATA